>JAQZBX010064724.1:0-16439 GCA_029593785.1 Cabassous unicinctus | reverse complement strand
CGAACATGGTGTGTGCCTGGGACATACAAGTGGATATCAGGGCTCACGTCAAACTTACATTTGAAGTGGTGAAGTGAGTAAATACTTCCTCCTTTCGCTAGCATCTTTCCTTAGTAATGCACACCAGTTTTACACCCCACCTGCACTCCCAAAGAATGCTCTTCCACATTTAACTCTCAAAAGCGAGATAGGTCTCCAGAGTCCCATTCAATAATATTGATCAGAATTTTAAATGCACAGAACTTTTTACCTGGCAATTCGAGTTCCAGGAATTTGGCTTCAGAGACAGCCTCAGGTCAAAGAGGATGATCATGGCAGCATTCTGATGTAGCAAGTAATTGGTGACAGCCTAATTGCCCCCCAGTAGGGGATCAGTAAAATAGATTTGGGTACATCCATATATTGCTGGCATTGACAAGGTGTGTTGCTATGGAATGATCTGCAAGAATATCGTGGGCAAGGGGTACAGAATGCTGCCTTTTGTGCTTAGACCATCTCAGAGAGGAAACAAAAAGAAACCATTCAATGTAGCTATTTCTGCAAAGGGGAGATTTACCTTTCACTGTGTAACCCATGCTGAAATTCTAGCCCATGTACTCATAACACATATTCAGAAAATAAAATGAATTAAAACTTTGAAAATTAAAAGATTTTTAGAAACGAGAGGACACATACTACCCATGTAAATAGGGTCATCATTTCCTCTTTCCTGTGAGAAAAGATGTAGGTTTCAAGCAGCTTTCCCAGACCTCTTCCTGCACCAAGCTGGGCAGTACTGGGAGAGGAGCCGCCAGTGGACGGAGTCTGAGTGCGATTTCTCTTCGCAGAATGGAAAACTTCTATGGGTGTCCGTACGACTTCATTGAGATCTTCGACGGCCCCCCCAGCGAGTCCTTCTCACTGGGGAGGTTCTGTTCCAGCACAACGCCAGTCTTCACCTCCTCCTCAAACCGCATGACCGTGGTGTTCCACAGCGACGCCATTGTCACCAACATCGGCTTCCATGCGTCCTACGAGTCTCTAGTACAGGATGAAAACGATACTGGTAGGTCCTTTGGTCATTTCAGCCCCTGGTCCATGCTGGGTGATGACGGTGAGGGTGAAAGGCAGGGGGCAGGCACGGCCGACTGGACACCAGGGTTTGAAAGGGCGGGTATGGTGTCCCGAGTTCCATAGTTTACTCCCAAGATAAGAGCTGGAGAAGAGGGTCGAGCGTCTAACGCTGCTGCGGAACGGGGCGTGCACGTTATCACCTGGTGTCAGAGGCACATCACACCGTGCAGGAAAAGGATGCCTGACTTCCACTGTCTTTAAGCCTGTTTCATGCAAAACTCGTGCGTTGTCTCCTCTCACCTGGCCTTAAAGACGCTTTTGCACTCTCAGGGCAGGAGAAGCCAGCCTTCACACACATGCTGCTTCTCGCTTAGCCCAGGGCTTGCCAGGGCCTCCTTTGATCTCTGAAATAGACAATTAGCCCGATCTGGGGAAAGATCTTTAATTTTTGTTAATGGCATTGACCCAATCTGGGGAAAGATCTTTACTTTTTTTTAACTGGCATTGGCGTGAGAGATCAAACCCTGAGTACCTTTGTAGCCTATTTAAAATCACAGTGGTTCTCCCCCCAAGTTTGAAAGATGGAACCCCCCAAAGTCAGCCAACTCAGAGGGATGCCCAGGCCACCCTCTAGCGCAGCGACAAAGGGGTAGCAGGGCAGTGACCAGAGCGTGTCTGGGTTTCCCAGATGTGGCCCTCAGGCTGGCCAACGGCAGCCACCGGTGCGAGGGCCGCGTGGAGCTGCACTACAACGGCAGCTGGGGGACGGTGTGTGACGACAGCTGGGACCTGCGTGACGCCCAGGTGGTGTGCAGGCAGCTGGAGTGCGGCCAGGCCGTGTCGGCCCTCGGCCGGGCCCATTTTGACCGCGGCGTTGGCCCCATCGCATTGGACGACGTGGAGTGCGCGGGAAATGAAGCCCGGCTGTGGCGCTGCCTGCACAACGGCTGGTTCTCCCATAACTGTGGCCACCACGAGGACGCTGGCGTCATCTGCTCAGGTGGGCGCTGGTCCTGCAGACTCCAGGGGTCTTCCACCCAACTGAACTTAGAGCAGTAGGGAAAGCGCGGTGGGAGCTGGAAGAGGTTCCCCACTTCCTCTGCCCCTGTTGCCCAAGCCTCGGTCAATCAGATGCCCTTGCATGATCCCTGCCATGTCCACATACAACCCACACCATAATTGTCTTAATGCCAATAGACCAGACCTAAAAATAAACACAGTGGCAACAAAACCATGTTAAAACATTTTAAAATTCAAATAAACAAGGAGCTAGGTAATCTGGTCTAATCAATTCACGCCCATGCACATCTGAAAATATCCTTAATCAGAATGGAACTAAATACACATTTTTAAATTTTAATACAATGAGTGCATAACTCTTAAAATAGAAGATGCATCACCTCAATCAACTCGCATTCCACCAGTGATAGGAGTAACTCCTTTGGGAAGCATCCTTCAGTTGCACGCCCTCGTTTCACAGGGAACAGGGCTCTCTCCTAGTCACAGAGCTGGGCTCTTCTTCCTCAGTTTTAACCCAGTTTCTGCAAATAAATTGAGTCATTGTAATTAAAAGCCCCCATCTACTTCAGCATCCTCTGGGGTGACTAGGAAATGGCAAACTGGTTTATCAGCTTGCTCTGGCAGCAACCCTCTGAGATAGGATAAAAGGACAAGGATGGGGGTTGGGGGAAGACGTGCTGGAACGTTCTGAGGGGAGAGGAGAGCAGTCAAGGGACAGAATCACTGTTCTTAGTGAGCAGGAACTAAAGCCACAGGCTGCGTGTGACAGGAGAGGACAGGCTGGGGGCTTAAAGACAGGAGAGGTTTGGAAGCAGGGCCCAGGGCGGAGCTGGGGGGTTGGAGGGTGGGGTGGGTCAGGGTCAATGAAAGGGTCGCCAAGCAGCAGCTCCAAGTCCCCTTGGCATCCTGGCCCTGGCACTCCTGATTCAGCTCCACAGCCCACTCAGGGCCCTTCGGCTCCCCCTGTGTGGCTGAGGATGCCAGTGTACATCCCTGAGATAAACAAGGCTTGTGCCCTTTGAGAGCTGCCATTAACTCTCAGAGGGAAGACCCACTCGCCCAGGAAGAATTACCAGGCCAAACCAGCTTGCAAGATAGGTGCTGCAAGCAAGGGAGCCATCACTGTGGCCACAATTTGCAAAAAAATAAAATAATAAAATAAAATAAAATAATTAAATTAAATTAAATCAAAGTTACTTGGTCAACAGCAGAGAGAAAGAACCCAACAATACAGGACACCTGTGGCTGTAGCCATGGTGACTCCCAGCCATTCCTAAACAGATGCCCAGATGGGGTACACTTTCTCCCAGGAAGAGACCCTGAGGTGACATACCTTTCTGATTCACATAAGCAAGTCGACCTCTCAGGCTTAAGGAGAATGAAGGGAGATGACCTCCCCACGTGTTTTTATTCCTGTCTTTCATAGCTTCTCTGCCTTACCCAATGCCATCTGCTACTGCGAGTTCCCCAACTTCAGGTAATCTTCAGTTGTTCTTACCTGATTAACTGTGACTTACCTTGGCAACGTCACGCTGGGCGGCAAAGTAGTGGTTTAGGGGCCAAATGCCCTGGGTTTGTCATTCTAGCTTCATCATTTACTCACTGTGAGACTTCAAGAAAATCGCTGAACCACATCAGGCCTCGGTTTCCTCCTCTGGATGAGGATGAGGATGATAATGGTATTTGCCTCCTAAGGCTGTGTTGACATTCCCTGGATTCCTCTCTAGAGAGAGGCCAGGGCAGTCCTTGCCACATGGCGCACACTGTTTCAGCGCCAACATTCCCCGCTGGCCCCCAGCTCTCCCCAGGCAAGCGCAATGCAGGGATTTATCCATGTGTCCTGTTTTCTATTTGACACAATCGTAAAGAATGAAGGTGCTAAAAGAACCCAATTTCAGTCTTTACTTTGTGATTGGTCCAACAGTTGTCACATAGTAAACTAGGTCAACTGCTTTGCTATGGCAGGGTACTTATCTGTTCCCTGTGCCCACGCCCACCGGGTGATGTAAGGAGTACCCACCCCCAACCCCACCCCCAAAAGAAAGGACACAGGAGAGGAATCTTATTAAGAATCAGGAACTATCTGTAGATTATCTGCAGAGCCTGCTGGTGGTTGGCTGAGGGTTAAATACACTGGGCCCTTAACCAAGCTGCTGTATAATCTTTTTTTCTTTCGCTTTCTACCTGTCCTTAGCACCTTTTCCAAAGCCAACAGAGGCACCCACATCCACAGGTAATCCTTTGTCTACCTTCTCATTGTTTTCCCTCTGTCAATTTTTAGCTCAGAAATGCTCTGGCATTACTTTGGGGACGGGCATCCTGCTGGAAACCCTGTCCATTTCCACGGATTTCCACAAGCCTCAGGCTGGCTGTGCACGTGGCTGCTACCAGAGGGAGGAAGAACGGATAATGTTTGGGTTCATCTAGAAAATCTGTGGTTGGCAGTGAGAGGAAAGCAGCAGCTGTAAGATGCAAGAATGGCTTATGGGGGCTGGGGGTGGAGACCTGCCCGTAGGAGAGCTGGGGGTATCTGCTGACCCTAGAGCTCCTCCCAGCATCCATCCAGGAGCTCAACCGCTTGTGTTCCAAGTGTGTCCAGAGGGGTCAGTTTAGATGCTGAAGAATAATTGTTTCCACTCCACCTCCTGTTCTGCATTTAAACTGAGTCAACCTCTCTAAGCCACTCTACCATCTCAGTTTTCATTACTAAACTAACTTCACGATTGCCTTTATCTCTGCAGATTCCGCAGCGGCTGTACATCCTGACATCTGTGAGTTCATGTCCACTTCATTTGCTGCGTGGTGACTAGCTCAGAGGGCCCTGCAGGGTCTCCCTTCCCAGCCTTCGCTTTCCTTGACAATGCCCTGAGCTCCTGACCCTTCTGAAGGGGGAGGGCCTGGGGCTCTTTCCCACTCCTTGGGCCCCTGCTCCACACCAGAGGGCAGGTGGTTCTGGATATTAGCAGGTGGCGGCCCTTTCCCACGAGAGCGCTGCATGGCAGCAGGTCTCGAGACACCAGCTCTCGGCCCAAAGCCATGACTCACGCACCAGAGGCAGTGGCGGGGAGGGCGGAGTGACCAGGACAGGAGGGCCTCCTCCCCCACAGCCCTGCCTGGGCCCCGGGATGCAGCCGCTGAGCTCCTCAGCACTGACAAGGCGTCCAGTGCCCGGTGCAGCCATGTCTTCACAATCCCAATGTGAATTTTATTTGATTTTCTTATTTTTAATCAGAATAATGGGTACACATTTGTGTGCTACATTCACATTTTCTGTGGTAACTGTCTGACTAAAGACTGGATGGTTTGTTTAATACCCATTGGTGTGATTTAGATGACATTTGAGAAGAACATGAAATTTCATTGTATGTGTTTGGAATGTACTTACCGTGACTCTTTTTCTATTTTACACGTATAGTTTCTTCAACTCCTGGGAAACAGCCACGTGTTTTCCACCCAATAGGTACTTTTTTCCATTCTCACCTTTCATAACTGTTTCAATGGGGCTGGAGTTCCGCCATTTGTGGCCAAGGGAAACGTAGCAAACATTGTTTTCTTGACCTGGTGTGGTCATGCAAACACTGCCCCGTGAAACAAAAGCTGTGCTCATTAAAGGCAACCTAATCATGTGGTGGCTCCTCCTCGTTTCAGAATCTTCTCAAGGAGGAGAGCCAACTCTGCTAGAAGAAAATGCCATTTCCATGCCGGGATGCCCCTAAATAAGTTCTGAGCACAGCCCCCACCCTCAGTAGCATCATCAGACGGCTTGTGGAATGGCCCGTTCTCAAAGGGGATCCTGGGACCCAGCCCCCATCTCTTGGGGCCCAGAATCTATAACAGACTTCTGCTTTTGGCTTCGAAATATGAAGTCTGAACCCCAAACATTCAGCTGAATTGTTTTGAAGATTTAGGGGAACAACATGAGACATGACACTCAAAAGAGGCTGAAAATCAGAGAGCGATTCTCAAGTATATGTGTCTTTTACACAGAGATGTGATTTATTTTTAAAAGCCTGCATGTGGCCTGTTTCCCCACATCCAACCATTATACAGTTAGTGCTAAATTTCAGATACAAGAACGAGTCTCTGACCCAGCACTTTTCTTCTGCATATATAACGTTCCCGCAGCTACATGCCACCCAAACAGCAGCTGCAGGCGTGGGTAGAGTCCTCTAGCTGGAAACGCCACCCTGCTGAGGGGAAGGGCACTTTCTCCAGCAGACTTGCTCTTTGCTCCTGCAGACCTGCCCGCGGTGAGGCTGGCCAACGGCAGGAGCAGGTGTGAAGGTCGCGTGGAGGTCAGCCACAACGACACCTGGGGCACCGTGTGTGACGACCTCTGGGACCTGCCCGCTGCCCAGGTGGTGTGCCGGCAGCTGGGCTGCGGGGCGGCCCTGGCGGCCCCGAGGGACGGTCTGTTTGGAGATGGCTCAGGCCCGATCTTCCTGGACGACGTGAGGTGCACTGGCAGTGAGGCCAGCCTCGGGCAGTGCCACCACCTCGGCCTGTCCGTCCACAACTGTGGCCACCACGAGGATGCCGGGGTCATCTGCTCAGGTACCTGAAGGCTCCCTAGACCGGTTTCCACCCGAGCAGTACAGAGCATGTCTGCCAGGCAGGCCAACCCTGAGTGGCTTGGGGCACATGGAGGGTAAATAACGTGTTCCGGTTTGCCTGGAATTTTCCCAGTTTTAGCACTGGAAGTCACGTGGCCCAGGAACCCCCTCCCTCTTGAGTGGCCCAGGACACTGGTCACCTTAGTCTCAGGAGAGGAGTGTCCCCTGCCCAAGCTGACCATCGCAGCCTGGTCCCCAAGCCCCAGGAAGAGAAAGGATGCTTCGGGCGATACCATCCCTGGGAATCTGAAATTTACGCCCCTCCCCTGAGGGTGTGGTTTGTCTAAGTCTATTTCTTTGATTTCCCATGAAGATACTTCTCAGAGTGAGCTTTGTATGCGTACTTTGCTGGTTTGCTGATTCCCTAACTTGGCATTCTCTAGCCACTAAGGACAATTTAATGCAACCATTCGAAAAAAAAAAAACCATGGAATGAAAATGATAAACCCCTGTTTTGTTAGAGATCTTCTGTGAGCTGTATCGGGATTGCTTTTAGATCCATCGTTCAGTGCACTGAAAAGTCATCTGCTTGAAAAGTACAGAGGTTCTTCCATATCAGCTTATAGAAACAGTGTGATATTCTGAAAAAGAAGTTTATCATGGTAACTATAGGATGGGAATTGAAAGAAAATCAGATAGAAATGCATTTAAAATTTCCGCATTACTCATCTCCAAAGGAATTTCCATAAAGATGTCCAGCGTCTGAAAAGATACGTAACCATGGAGATACACCTATTGATGTGCTGACCACAACATGGTTCATTTAACATGGCAGAATTTTAGAAGCCAGTCTTACACTTTGTAATGTTTTGAAGTAAAATTTTCCATGCTTTTAAATAGCTCTTCACAATTTTGAATTTATAATAGTTTGAATTTTAGGTGCATTTTTGTTTATGAGAAGCAATACTTTGTATTTTGGTGATATTTCAAATTATTGTTAGTCTTTTTGTTTGAACTGTTACTTGATTACTATAGCTCACATGACTTTCCTATTGAGAATCAAAAATGAAGATTCAAACATGGGGATACAGATCTTAAGTCTATTTATCATCATGCACCACAGTGAAAAAAAAGAGGGCCCTACAAAGGCAGAAAAGCCTCTTTGGCGGGCATTTCATGACCTTCAAATGCTTCGAGTGGACTTTGACAAGAGAGCCTTGGTTATTGTTACTAAGTTTTGAAATATGTAGGTAGCTCTCTGCACTGTTTCTGTTGTAAGGGAGACCTGAAGGATGCTTTTGTATATGAATGATGTTATGATGGATTCTCAGCAGGACATTTGTGGGCTTGATGGAAGTAGACATGTTCCACCGGGTTTCCAGTGCTCTGTAGAGTGGAATTCTTCGTGAGATCGCTATCAGCCTTTCCATGGAGGGAATTAAGGGCAGTAGTATTTCTTACACAGCCCTTCTCGGGCCTAGGCCCAGGAAGAAGCACTGAAGTAAAGCCTTCCAATGTGTATGAACAGGTTTTCCTGGAGGAAAAAGAAATGCTCACACCCTTGTCATTTTTAAATGCTATTTCCTTTAAAATAATCATGAAGAAAATTGTCTGACAATAGCTAAAAAACAGAAAGCTAAAACAAAGTCTTTCTGTATAAATGTTGGTAGCATGTTCCTTGCTGAAAGTAGACGCTTTGCACTTAGCATTATCACAATACATTGGTCTTATTACCAGCATTATTTCCAAGATTTCCGTCTTGCCTGGGAAGAGTAGAAATACTGATCTAATATATGAACTTAACTTTCATCCCGAGATCTGGGGAGGAGATATTTTTTCCTTTAATGCCTTCAACAAAGCTCTAAAGAATGCTTTTTAACTCCCTCCAAAAAATACTGTTTTGTAACTTTTTGTTACTAAATAATGTAGGCAACAGTCATCTGTGGCTGCCCACCCCAGTGCCAAGTCTCAGCACCGCCCAGAGTCAACCCACCCTCCTCCAAGGGCCAGGTAGAAACGGGCTCCCAGAAGGGCTGGGGTGAAGAAGACGATGGGGTGGCAATCTCTCTGCTGCACGTGACTTGGTAGATTTTTCTAAATCCAAAGATACAGTGATTGGTGTTTTGAATAAGTCATGCTGTTTCAGGCTGAAAACTACTGGGTCAAAATGGTAAGAAATCCTGGCTCATAGGTCCTACTTTATAGTTTCAACTCTTCTGTGTGGCTGTTGACAGCTCCTCCCTGGTAAAGTTCGGAGGATGCTTCCAAATAGTGTCAAAAAGCCGGGTCTTGTCCAGGTGTGTTCCAGAGCCTCTGGTCGGCACTGAGAGAAAGGTGATTGAGAAGTGCCACCTGGTTTGTGCTCGATTTTTACACATTCTGGTCAGCCTGCAGGGAAGCAGATGCGCCGGCCCACTCTCCTTGTTTTCCACTAACACGAATGCGGGTGTTCTCTTCTAGCTGTGGAAGTTGTCCCAGAATCAGCAGAAACAGCTCCTTCCGTCGGTAAGCCTTTTGTTGTTTCTTTGGCAGCTGCCTAGTTGTTGGCTCTTTCTAAGTCAGGGCTCACCTCGATTCCTGCCTCCCCTGGGCCTGAGAAAATGCAAGGCTGATAGGGAGGGAAAGGGTACGAGCAGAGCCAGCTGCTTCTCTAGTCCCTGGTTTTTGAAGGATATTTTTAACTTTGAACCTGGGCCAGTAGACATGTTTGTCCTAAAGGGAAAAATGAAAAGTTGAGTTAGACATATTCCAGTGCTGCTGACGATCAGACTTGGCTCCAAAATAGATATTTAACTGTTCTTGCAGATACCATGTTTCCAATCCAAAGATGAGAATAATGCGACAAAATATTTGAAATCTGGTAGAACATAGGGCATTTTTAGGGCGTTGAAATTGTTCTGCATGGTATTGCAGTGACAGATACAGGCCATTATACGTTTTGTCAAAACCTATAAAACTGTACTGTGTAAAGTATAAACTATAAAGTAAACTATAGATCTTGGTCAGCAGCAAAGCTTCAAAATATATTCATCAATTGTAACAAATGTACCACACTAATGTAAAATGTTGTTAATAGGGGAAAATGTGACAGGAGGAAGACATGGGGTATATGGGAATCCCCTATACTTTGATGCAACTTTTCTGTAATCTAAAATTTCTTTAAAAATAAAGTTTATTATATGAAAAAAAAAGTTTGTGGCAAGATAAAAATTAAAATAAAGTTTTTATTCAGAAAAAAAGTAAATAATACCTTAAAAATTGAAATCAGAAATAACCTGGAAAAGCCAGTCCCTGCATTTATGAATACTAGTTTGACTCATCTCTGTGGAACCTAGAAACGAGAGGCAAGAGTTTCGAGGTTACTGGAATTCAGGGCGTATTATATTAGGAACTAGAGAAGAGTCCTCTTAGAAATCGCCTCCCAGAAGCGCTGATCATGTTCCAGTCATAACCTCTGGCTCTTCCCCAGATTTGCTGCTCGTCAGATTGGTGGATGGGAAGAGCCGGTGCGAGGGGCGCGTGGAAGTGTACCATAACGGGGCGTGGGGGACCGTGTGTGACGACGCCTGGGCCATCGGCGCTGCCCACGTCGTGTGCGGCCAGCTGGGCTGCGGGGAGGGCGTTGGCGCCCTGGGGAGCGGCCACTTCGGGGAGGGCGTGGGGAGCATCCTCCTGGACGACGTGCAGTGCCGGGGGAACGAGACCTCCCTGGGCCAGTGCCAGCACCGGGGCTTGTCCATCCACAACTGCGGCCACAACGAAGACGCCGGGGTTGTCTGCTCAGGTACTTTCCCTCGGCTTTCTCCCAAGGTGTCAACCATGGCTCTAGGTTGGAGACTTGGGATTTCATGAGAGGAAATTTGGGTTCCCTTGGATTCCTCCAAACACAGGCCCAAGGTCTATGCTCAGACATCCAAAGACTCCCTGGGCAGTGGACATATAACAACCCTGCGTCAGCCCCGTCCCTCAGCCTCGGTTCCGGGACTGCGCTGTGAGCAAGGAGCCTGGCCTTCACCTCAGGCAGACGGGAAGCCTCTGGAGCATTCTCAGTCTCCCTTAATGTGCTGATCTACCCCCTGCTTGGACCTGAGTTTATTTTAGAGCTCTCTGTCTCTGACATCATCAAGGAATTACCAGATTTGCTCTGTTAACCACCTACTTGCAATTGCTAGTGATTGCATTTCCCAGGCTTCATGCTAAAATTATCTGCTTTGAGCTTCAAAGCTGACTTTATAGTGCTGCTCTTGTGCATACAAACAAAACCCGGTTCCTGCATCCTCTGTGAAAACACAAACTTCAACACTACTTCCTTTTGGCCTGTGGTTTCAGAACATTTCCCTTTCCTAATAGATAATGTACATTTTTCTTCTTTCTCTTGCCAAAAATTGAAATAGAAAAGGAAATCAGATGAAATGGAAATGTGCACTGCACATTTATGTTTAGTTTTATGGGGCAAAGACTAGAATAATGGGATTTCATGCATTCATCCACTCGTTTAACAGATACTTATTGAGCACTTTATATGTGGCAGGTACCATTCCAGGTGCTGAAAATGTAGAAGTAAACAAAGCAGGCAAAAATCCTGCAATCACTGAGCTCATATTCCAGTGGGAGGGTTCAAAATCATTGGTGCATTTTAACTATGACAGGTCTTTAAAAAAGGTAAATAATCTTGAATCAGGTGTGAGAGGGTGACCTATTGTGTTAAGGAGCCACTTTCTAGAGATTTAGACTTGAGACAATTTGGTATTGCATTATAAAACCAGTTTGGTGAAAATAAGAAATCAATCCTAGAAACCTAATCTTTCAGAATTAGGAAAGTTCTAGCACTTTGCCACTCTGTAAAATATTTTCTCTACTTTGCATCAGTGAAATGGCCCTTCTCCCTGGGAGACTGTGTTGTTCTCACAATCAATTAATATTTCTCACTTCCTGCCTTCATGCATCCAAGGTTGCCATCCAAGAAAACCAGTCTTATTTTTAATTTCATATTTCGCAAGTCGTTTTGTAGCTAAATTTTTTTAAGGTTAATTTTACTTATTTATTTCTCCCCACCCCACTAGTTGTTTGCACTTGCTGTGTCTGTTCATTGCGTTCTTATCGTCCATTTTTTTTAGGAGGCACCGGGAACCAAACCTGGGACCTCTCATGTGGGAAGGAGACACCTAATTGCTTAAGCCACCTCCTCTCTCTGCTTTGTTGTGTCTCTCATTATGTTTTCTTCCTTGTGTCTCTTGTTGCGTCATCTTGTGTCAGCTCACCATGCCATCCCGTTGCATCAGCTCACTGTCTTGCTCATCTTCTTTAGGAGGCTCCGGGAGCCAAACCCGGGACCTCCCATGTGGTAGGTGGGAGCTCAATCACTTGAGCCACATCCACTTCCCTGTAGTTAATTTTTATGTATTTGAGGCATAAATTTTTAAATTAAAAAATATCTTCTAAATTTCATGTTTGTGGGTGGGATTTTTGTTTGGATTTTATCTTATTTTAGTTTTGTTTTTGTTTTATAATTTCAGCATCAACCATAGAAACGACCACCTCACCTGGTAATTTTCTTTTCTTTCTTGTTTTTGTTTTTTTTTTGTAATTCAGGTATGCTCTGGATTACTTTGCATAGGGTTAGGGCTGGAGTTTATACTTCACATGAGACTAAATATTATACTCATATCAACCCAATACAAGGCACTCACATGTTCATTGAGTGAAGTAGTAAACTGAACAAATATTGATTGTGCACCTTCCATATATAGGATACTGGATGTAGAGTTTGCTCTCTCCCTTCTTGGTTCAACAGCAGTTCTCTGAAATCAAGTGATAGTGGCATGGTTTCACCAGCATTCTCATCAGTGTCCATAAATTTGGGTATTCAGTGAGTTATTTAAAAAAAAATCACAGGACTTCAGACATCTCAGGCAAAGTTCCTTCTCTAATCTTCATTTCCACAAAATAATACAGTACCATATTCCATAACTGTGTTTCACAGGACAGTACTCTAATCCAACAATATGCAAATTTTTAAAAATAATTGCATAGCTAAATAAGTTGGGGAAATACCATCTCCCTATCTTGAAGATTCATAGCCTGTTAGCACATTAAAGGCTCTGAAAAGTCCTGCAGTAAGGGATTTTTTTCATTTGGTTTAACCCAATGTTTCTCAAACTTCTATGACCACTAAAATTTTTGGAGTACAAATGCAGCCTCACTGGGTTTGGAGTCAGAGAACCTGGAATTACATTCTGGCTCTGCTGGGTAACTGTGAACAAGTCCCTTTGCTTCTCAGAACTTCTGTTTCTTCATCTGTTCATCTGTAGAGCAGGAGGATGAAGTAGCCACATCAGAAGCTTGTCCTGGGGACTGAGTGCCAGGCCCTTGTGTGAGGGATGAGCTCCCTGCAAGCAGTGACCCCTGCCAAGACCAGGCCAGGCTCTGGCTCTCTAATGTAAAAATCCCACGTGTCTTTTAAAAAAAAATTTTTTTAAAGAAGCTTTAGATTACATAAATGTTACATAAAAAATATAGGGGATTCCCCATACACCCCACCCCTCCCCCTCCCACACTTTCCCACATCAGCAGCACCCTTCATTAGTGTGGTGCATTTGTGACAATGGATGAGCACAGAGTAAAGCATTGCTAACCAAGGACTATAGTTTACATCATAGTTGACGCTTTGCCCCACACAATTTCACAGATTATGACAAAATGTATAAGGGCCTGTATCCGTCACTGCAATGTCATGCAGGACAATTCCAATGTCCCGAAAATGCCCCCATGTTATACCTATTCTTTCCTCTTTCTTCCCTCAGAATCTCTGGTGGCCACTGCCTTTATCTCAATGATAAAAGTTTTCCCATTGCTAGAATAGTAAGTGTATAGTAGAATAATAATAAGCTTACTTTAGTTCATTGTTCATTCCCCAATCTTGAGAATGGAGATGGTGATGCCCACTCTGTTCCTAACTGAAAGGGGGCTTAGATCCCATGAGGTAGGTGGATGGAACTGTCTTGCTTGCAGTTGTAGACACTCTCCACTTCCTGGGACGGGCGTTGTCCATCATCATCTCCTTGTTAGTTGTCCTGGGTGAGTCCAATGAACTGGAGAGTAGGTGTTGCAACTCTGCTGGGATTCAGAGCTCAACCAGCACATGAGCAGACCAAAGATTTAAGTCTCTAGGACATATATTTAACAAGTATATGCTAACGATAGGTTCAAATCCACAAGTCCACGTGTCTTCAAACTTCCTTCTTCTAGACATTTTGGGGATTATCCTATGGCAGTCTTAAAATCATTGCATGACAAAATAAGTTGGAGAAATACCATCTCAACTCAACACAGTTTTCTCTGAAATATAAATAGTCATGAAAGTAGCCTTTGGTCCATATTTCCAAAATCTCAGAGCCCTCTGCCAGACCACTAGAAACTGAGCTCTAAGGAAAATCTGAGGATGAAACAGATCTCTCTTTGTGGTTGGATCTGTGAGAACTGGCCTCCAGGTCTTTTAGGTGACGACGAGTTAAATATGACACCACCACAGTATAATGTTTTTCCAAGAGTTGAAAGAAACCTTAGAGATTGTTCAGAAGTTACAAGCAAATGGCCAAAGAGCCAATTTTGCCCCTCTGCTCAGTTTTGATTCAGACAATGCAATTTTGGTCTATGCAATGTTCAATTTTTTAATTTCTTCTTAATTTCAAATTTTTAAAGAACAATCATGCATACCATACAGGATTCCCACACATCACCCCACCAACAACACCTTACATTGTTGTGACGTGTTTTTTGCAAATGATGAAAGAACATCATCACAATATTACTGCTGTCTATAGTCCACAGCTTATATTGGGTATATTTTCCCACAAACCATCCTAATATTGACACCATGTATTAGTGTTATATAGTTGCTAGTATTCATGAGAGAATGTTCTCATATTTGTACTGTTGACCACAGTCCATCATTCACCACGGGTTCACTGTGTTATATTGTCCCCTGTGGAGATTTCATAAAAAATTCCCAGATTTCCAGCTTCAGTTGAGAAATCAGTGGGTGAACAGCCCTAGCATGAAACCCAGCAGGGCACCCAGCAGCTAGGGCTGAGCAGGGACCTGTGGCATGTGCTCTGCAGTTCCCAGCTGGCCCACACCACTCATTTCTGGGCCTGTAGGCATCTCCTTTGTAATGCTTGGTGCTTCTCAAACTTTAAAAGGCACAGAAATCACCTGGAGATCTTGTTAACAGGCAGCTTCTGATTCAGCGGGCCCAGCGTGGGTCCTAAGGTTCTGCATTTCTAACAAGGAGATGCAGGTGCTGGTGGCCCATGGAACGCCCTTCAGATGCAGCAGCTGAAGCTCAGAAAGGCAAAGTGACTTGTCCAAGGTCACAAACAGCAGAGACTAGAACCCAGGCTTTTGGGTCCCAGCTCCAAGTTCCACCTTGTCCATTATTGATTTCCCTTGGTTTAATGAAACAGAATAGAATCAAATAGAAAGAGTATAATCAAATATAAACACAGCTGGGGCATAATATGTAAATGGTGATTTTTTTTTTTAAATCTTTGCTAATAAATTCTACCCTAGAAAAGATGGTATTTAATTATAATTTCTCTAACTTTTGTTTGTTTTGACAGTTCCTACCTCATTTTCAACTACAGATTTGGTCCTTACAACTGGTAACAAGTTTTCTGCTGGTTTGGCCTCTTTCTATCTAAGGGATTTTGCTGTGCTAGAATTCTACCTAGATAGCTCAGTTATACCCCACTTATCCAGGAGTCACTTGTTGGTGGAATTAACCCCTTGGAAAACAGACAATGAAGCTCTCTATGCAGCCAAATTGAGGTCCCAACATCCAAGCTCAAGTGGAGTTGTTTCACTTGATGGTTGGGACTCAGTGTGGCTACAGAGCCTGTTGTTCTTACTCTCTACATGTCCGTGTAACAGTTGGCTGGCTGTTCTCCCTACTGATTGGAGAGGAGCTGTGGGGGCTGGGTGGGGGGAGACATGATTGAGGAGCCAAGTTTCAAGGCCAGAAAATGCTAGCCGGCAGCCTGATAGCCACGAGAGAGTTGAGAAAACCAGAAGCTGTCACAAGACTTTCTAAACGTAGGAACCGGGCCCAAAACGCCCACTTACCTCAATGTCCTTTGAGACGGCCCTGTTTCATAGCCCTGAGCACCAATGCTCTCCTTCATAAAGAGCCTGGAGTATGCGGGTGAAAATGTGTTCAATCCCTTTTGTTTGAAAGAGCAGAGCATGCTGTTTCATCTCAGGAAAGTTTGCATTTACAACAGTTCATGTGTTTTTAATTGGGGTACTTAAACTTTCCTTGGGGGGAGGGTGGAAAGAACTAGTCCTTATATTTTAATTTTTCCAACAACAAAGCCTGGTAAATGAAACCATACTAATGAGAGATTTGTGTGTAACCAGCAAATGTATGAAAATTTTATGATCAATTGGCTAACATTCTTTTTTTGTGTTTCGTTATCAGACACAACTTCCACCGTGGCAGAAGTGGCCCTCTCACCCGGTAATGCCCTCTTTCCACTGCATTGCAAATGGGGGCAGGTGGGAGAGCAGGGTGGCCTTTGTCATGTCATCCTGGCCAAGACCAGTACAGCCTTGTGGGCAGTGGGTATCAGTCATCATTGTCTTTGAGCAGAAAGCCAGGCATGCGATGGTAGGGGGTGGGGAGGGTGGAGAGGGGACCTCCCGGGCTATGTCAGGTCACCCTGTCTTAGGTTCTCCCAGCTTGATGCAGCTCTCCTTTGTCACTCTTGTTACCATTGCAAGTTTATATTTCCTTGTGTGATCGTTTCATCACAC
>JAQZBX010064723.1:0-16448 GCA_029593785.1 Cabassous unicinctus | reverse complement strand
TTTTTATTATTTTATTAAATTCTTAGTGTTTAGAAAGGATTCACTAATAGTAATTGAAATAATAAATTTCCCTTCCATAAAACCTCAATTTTACTTGTTTTTTCTTTTACAAGTATTCACTCTCTCCAACTAATCAATCAAAACAGGCAACTTTTAAAGGAATTTTTCATGTTTCAGTTATGACACTGACAACCCAGTCCCCTTGGGATTATTAGTATTGTAAAATCTAGATGGTCCCTAAACAGTGTGTTTATTGAGGAATTGTGTCTTAAAAAGGCAAGTAAATAAACTGTCTAGAGAGTAAAATGATATTTAAAAGTCACAAGCATATACAAATTCCATACCATAAAATCACAGAAATAATAACAATCATGTAAAATTAACGTGGCTTTTCCATTCCATCACTTAAGAATCATAACAAAATCAAATCACCCAGTTGTGGGGGGTAAAGAGGGAAGCTTGCAGTCTCTATTTCCAAGATATGTTCTAAGAATATGTGTCAGTTTGTGACCAGGATCAATAAAACAATACTCCTTTTGCAATGCTAAGTCCTGTAGCCACTATACAAGGACCTTCCTTAAAGATATCATCCTTCTTATGATTTGATTAAGTCCTTGATATTAAATATGTAAGTTAATGAGGATTATCAATGAATTCAGAGAGATGAAATGGCATTTAATGCCATCTTGCAGAACTTTTTATGGCATTTTGCCCAATGAGAGACCTAGGAAATCTATTTGAGGATAGAATGATATTAGATAATGTGACCTACCCACATTTGGAGTTGAGAGTTTATTAATAATCTAGGGTCTATCAATGTCTCCTCCTTTATTCCCTAGGACCATTATTAACAAATTTTCTCTGATATTAAATAGAAATTAGATGCAATTTTATCCTTACCTTGGTTTCCAAATCTGAAAACTAGATTGATGACTTTTTCTGCTAATATTTGGCATCCGAGATGATTTTTCCTTTCTTAACCTCAGGGTTCCTGTAGGACCCTGCCTCATGGTTCTGCTGCCTCAGTTTTCCCATGTGATTCAAAAGGGCTCAGAACTGTTGATCTATTCCATGGTGAAACTGTGGTTTCCAGTAGGAACTCTGCGAATGGAGCCTGAAATCCTTTGGAATGTCTCTGAAAGTACATGTCCTGTTGATAATCCATGACAAATCTCAGATTTAGAAAGAGTTAAAAGGATGGCTTCTTAGCTAGACAGGAAATACAAAATGAACAAACACCCAGAGTTCCACAGCTAAATCCTCCAAGGTTATAAGAAAGTTTTTGGTATCAGGGAATTCTTCTCAGTTGTTAAAAAAGATAGATCTTTCAAATAACTGATGATTCCTTGAAAGAGTTTTGGGAAAAATCCTCAAGGCAGGGATCGCATCAAATGCTTCTTTTGTATGGCTCTGTAATATCTAAACCATTTTTAAAACCTCCTTTCTGACTCCCATTAGAAATCAAGAAAGGTGAAAGTAAGTCATTTATTTAAAGAAAAAAGTGAAGTCACATTTCAGCAGAGAAATTACTTATCTTTTGGCTACTCTGCCTATCACCAGTGCCAAGTAAGGGGCTTGACATATAGTAGATATTCAATATATGTTGCTTAAATGAATGCATGAAGAGAAAGAAACAGAGTAAGCTGAATATTTTTTAAGATAATCCCCACCTACATAATTCATCATTTCCCCCCTAAGGTGGGCTTCAAGCCATCATGTTATACTTTCCCTGGAAAAGTTTAGCTCTTCTAGAATACTCTCTTACTTTTGCTCATAATCCATAAGGAAACAAAGAGCAGCCATGTAGGTTCAATCACTATCTTTATTTGCTGTGTTTCATAGCATCTTCTCCAGGACCTGATTCAAGAAGGGGTTTGATTATATAATAAATTATTATATTTTCCAGCAATGGTCTTGGAGAAGTAAACATATCTTATTTAGTGTCTCAATTATATTCCTTGGTATACTCACATAAGCTTCTCCTACTGTCTTTCCTATCTGTTTTCACTTCCTCTTTTCTGTCTTTTTTTTTCTTTCTTCACCAATCCCAGTGCTGTCAACTCACTTCTTTCCCTATCATTCCTATATTTATAGTAAACATTTCCTATCTCCTCTGCTTCTTTGATTTAAATATTCATGTCTTCTTTATACAACAATTTAATTACTCTTTCTAGAGAAAACTGTATCTAATCTTAATTTTCTGCTTTCCTTATAATTGGATAATTGCACATTTGGTAGCTTAATCAGTTAATTGTGCATATGCAAATAAAAAGCTTTAATATTTTAAAGGCACTGCTTTATTTAGTTGCTAGCAAAGGGATTAATGTTTGGGCTTAGAGGATTTGTGAATAGATTACTTTATAGCTTCGGCATGTGATTAATGACACCTGGGGCCAATGTGCCTGTCATTGGTAATGAAGGAATGGCTTCATATCGACATATTTTGGGAACCTAAGGAGTATAGAGCAGAGCATCTTTCTTAAACCTATAAGTCTATGATTTTACTGGCATAGGGGCATTGTGGTGTTTGTCACTGAATCTACTGTCCAAATCAGCCACATTCTTTTTGGAAATGATAGAAAATATAAAAAGAGGGTACCTCTTAGGAGGTCAAAGAACTAACTCAATCCCTAATCTTTAAAGGTTCTTTATTAAAGTTTCATGATTGAACACCCTGGGCTGTAGAAATTGTTAGCTTTTATTTCTATCCACCATGGTTAAAGCACATTATCAGAAAATTTTACAATGGGGTTTCACAACCCCAATCATTATCCTTAGAGAAATGTTCCTCTAGGGAATTGGCTCTAAGGGAACTGCTGGCCACTTCACGTTTCCTTGTTGTCAGTTTGTAGAAAAGTGAATTCAGCTTATGAGTATCAGGCAGCTCTGGTAAAGAGATGATGCCCAACCACGGGTATAAAAAATGTGTCCCCACTCTGCTCCACCCCTGGTTCTTTGAAGATGCTAGGGAGGATGATGGATCAGTTACTGAGACTCTGAAACGCCTCCAGACCACAATAAGGAAAATGCTCTACGTTCCCTAAAGTAAACTTGACTGTGAACACCGTTGAGAGGAAAGTGTCTGTGTCTTACTTACCTCGGCATCTCTAGTACTCAGCAGAGGACACAGTGTGACAAATGCTCAACTCATAACAAAAGAAGGAAAGATTGATAATCAAGCTGGAAAAAACAGAGAAAAGAAGGAAATCAGGAAGGAAGGGAAGGAGGAAAGGGAAAAGGAAAGAATGAAGTGGAAGGAGGAAGAGAGGAGAAAAGAAAGAGAATGATAAATAGAAACTGTGCTATATGAAAGAATTAATTAGAATTTAGGAATCAGGTACGCCTTACTATAATTATTGTTTCATCTGTGAACTGGGACAATATTATCTAATTTGCAGGATTTTTGTGAGAATTAGAGGTAATTTATCATAATGTTCAACTTATGTCTTGACTAATATCTACTCTGGTCAAGGATGAGACTTTCTTATCTTATCTGCATTACTCCTCAAGGAATCTGAGGTTCCCAGCTGGGGAGCAGAAAGTATTTATGAATCTTCTGGGCAATCAGACAGGAGGTTATAAAAAGGGGATGTATCCATTCATCAATTGTAACAAATGTACGACACTAATGAAGGATGTTGTAAATGTGGGAAAGTGTGGGAGGGGTAGGGAGTGGGGTATATGGGAATCCTCTATATTTTTTATGTAACATTTATGTAATCTAAAGTATTTAAAAAAAATAAAGTATTTAAAAATAAATAAATGGAGAAAATAAAAGGTGGGGATGTGTCAGATAGGGGTCTGAAAACAGTTTAAGGACAAAGACAAAATCAAATCTACTGGTTGATTAACTAACCAATAGTACCTATTGAACCTCAAAATTTGTCAAGAAGGACAACCTCGTGCAGACATGCCTCCCTCTAAGCTCCCTTGACAGGCAGTTCTTGCTCCAGAGAGGCAAAGTTTCAGAATTTCACCTTCTCCTCCTCATATGATTATTTTTCCACATCTGCTGTTCCTTGAATATAAGTCTTTCTCTTAGCTGTGTAGAACCAATGACTTTTGTTTGATTGTTTGTTGCATATTTTCAGCTTTAGCTCTGATCCACTAGTGGGGCACTCATATATAACTGTTTACTTTAAGGACCAGAAATACCTTGGGGGTATAAATGAAGAGATTCAGTGGTCTGGGGCGGTTGGGGCAGGGGGAGCGGAAGGTGAGAAGAAACTGAGACATTAATGCTATAAAAATCTTATTCTGTGTCATATTAAAAGAAACAGGCATATGGTAGATGTCCAATCAAAAATAACTATTTTTATTATCAACACAAAAGATGGAGCCTATGTTCAATGAACTGAAAATGTAATAATGAAAAATAAACAAATACAAAAACAAATAACCCACTGTAGAGTATTACAAGGAAGTGCAAAAGACCTTAGAATACATGGTGAAGACAATAACTGCTCTAAGAATTCAAAGAAGTCAACACTATCAAAGAATTGGAATTGTTAGGAGAGGCACTGGTAAAAATAATATGCACTGGATATATTCATTTACAAAATATCTGAGTCAAGTCCTGTGCCAACCTTTAATGGATATAATGTTAAAAATGACAGAAGCTTCCTTCTGAAAGAGTCCAAAGTCCATTGGTGGATTAAAAAATAACAAAAAATCACTATATTAAATCTACCCTATAAAACAAGCACCATAACAGTAGGATGAATTTTGTGTGGGGAGCCTAGGAGAGGGATTGCTTAATTCTTTCATTTGTGCATTGGGAAGGTTTCTCCATATGCTAAGAGAGAGGAAAGAAAGGGCACAACTGGTGAGAGTATCCAGCTGAACATAGGGCCATGGCACTGTGCTGTACACAGTGGTCACTCTGTACATTCTGGGTCACACACCCACTATAGCCCATTTTTAACCATTAGGATAGAGCTATGTTAAAGAACAGACAGAAGGAAAATCATAGTAGTCTCCTTTCCCACACCAAAAAGGTATGTAAGGGTAACCTTGTTTTCTTACCAGAGCCAAACCATCTGCTTATAGAATTAATACCACCTCACTGAAAATGTCCTTGAATTTTAAAGGTATATTAAATGCTATCCCTTAAAAACTCTAAAACTAAGGTCTGTCATGTGTAGGTTTGTTTGTCCCTATCCTCTTACTGACCCACCCAAGTGCTCTTTTTCTCCAAAGCGAGTCCAAAGAAAACCAGCTCTGAAATACTGTAAAATGTTCGTAACCTTCCTACCATTTTGACTAATCCTCTTCAGATACAGTCATGGCTGCAGATTTCAGAATTGTGTTCACTACTTGCCATGTAATCTTATTTTATTACCACGTATTATTTTAAAAAGGCAAAAAGAAAGTCCAACACACCTCTCCTTCACAGAGATAAACAGAATATGTGAACAGGCAATCAAGACATAGGCCACTTGCTCAGACATCGTAAGCATATGAAATATTTATGAATAAAGATGGTCAATAAAAGGCAGATATTCTACAAACTCTAGTCTAATACCATGATCTGAAAATAATGTGTATTAGATTGAGGCACAAAGAAATCCAGTGAAGGACTAGGGCTAAATCCCATTATTTATAAGCAAAAGACAAAGATCAAGGGAAATAACTGTTCATTGAGCTGAACACTAATTGACTTCAATCAGTTAAGTTCAGCCTGGGGCAATGGAAACATTTTTACCAACTGTATTGAAGAAAAAAGGGGCCTGCTGACTTTTTTCTCCAGCTCTCTCTTTCCTGTTACTCCACACTGTCCTCAGTTCAAACAAGAGGAAATCCATTTATAGACAGAGCATCATCAATGAACTAGGATGAAAAGAAGTGGGGCATTAGCCAGACCATCAAATTACTGAATGGCCTACAGTGACAGTTGAGGAATGATACTAAAAGTAAATCAGCAAAGTAACAAAAACTATACAATGGAGGAGGGAAAGTCTTTTCATTGAAGCAATTGGACATCCATAGGCAAAAAAAAAGAAGAATTTTGACTTAAAAATCATAAATCTTATTAAAAATTAACTCAAAATAATCATAGACTTAAATGTAAAACAAGAAACTATAAAACCTCAAGGAAAAATTTTTCTAGGAGAAAATTTTCTCGAACTGGAACTAAGTATTCTTACATTTGACACCAAAAACACAATCCATAACAAGAAAAATTTATAAATTTGAACTCATCAAAATTAAAATCTTTTGTTCTTTGACAAACTGTTAAGAGAATGAAAAGGCAAATTACAGGTGGGGAGAAAATATTTGCAAATCACATATCCAACGAAGGACTTTTTCTAATATATATAAAGAACTCTCAAAATTTAGGAGTAAAATATCAAACAATCCCTTTAGAAAATGGATAAAAGACAGGAGGAATTATTTCACTGAAAAGGATATGCAGATGGCAAATAAACACATTTTCAATATCATAGCCATTAGAGAATTGCAAATTAAAACCCCAATGATATACCAATGCATACCTATCAGAGTAAATAAAAAAAAAGTGATGACACCAAATGCTGGCAAAGATGCAGAGAAACTAGATCATTCACTTATTGCTGATGAAAGTGTAAAATTGTATTGCTACTCTGGAAAATAGTTTACAAGTTCCTTTTAAAATTAAGACTTACCATATAACCTAGTAATTGCACTCTTCAACACTTATCCCAAAGAAATGAAGACTTATTTTCACAAAGAAACTTGTACACTAATGTTCATAGCAGCTTTATTCATAATAGCCAACAATTAGAAACCCCCTAAATGTCTTTCAATGGGTGAATGGTTAAACAAAGTGTGGTACCTCCATGCCATAGAATACGACTCAGTAATAAAACTGAGCAAACTATTGATACATGCAACAACTTGGATGAATCTCCAGAGAATCATGTTGAGTGAAAAAAGCCAGTCTCAAAAATCACAGACTACATGATTCCGTTTATATAAAACTTTTGACATGACAAAATTTTAGAAATAAAGGGCAGATTAGCAGTTGTTATGGTTTAAGGACGAGGGTAGGAACAGGGTAGGAAGTGGGTGTGCTTATAAAAGAGTAATAACCAGTGTCCTTGTGTGTTGGTACTGTTCAGTATCTTTAATGGGGTGGTGGATAACTACACGTGTGATAATAATGTATAGAACCATAGAACTTAAAACACATACTCACAAATGAGTGCAAGTAAAACTAGGGAAACCTGAATAAGATCAGTGGTTTGCATCAATGTTGATATCCTGGTTGTGATATTAAACTATAATTTGCCACTGGGGGAAATATGCAAAGCATACAAGGCATATTATCTATTGTTTCTCAAAACTACATGTGAATCTATGAGTATCTCAATAGAAATTTCAATTAAAGGAAAGTAAATTGGAGATCCATCTTTAAAATAGAATTGGAAATGAATTCAGATGGAAATTTCCATATCTGCTGCCCTTGTTCCAATCTCTCACAAAATCTGCAAGGCAAGATGATCATGAATGGCCAGTGCTGCTTCTGAAAAACTAAAAATGGCTTTCCTTTTTTCCATTCCCAGTTATATAAGTTATATCTGTCAAAGACACCACAGACATTATATGCAGCTCTAGCACTCTGTTTAATTTATAACATTTAGAAATAAGATTTGTGAAGTTTAGCATGGGCTGTAAAAGAATTCAGGTTATCTATTTGGAATTGCAAGAATGGGAGAAAACCTAAAGGGGAAATCTGTGTCATCAGGCTGTTTTTTACCTATGCAATTGTCCTTACCTTGTCCTTGTCCTATATGACCCTGATGCATTCCCTCTCTCTCTTTCTCTCTCTCCCCCTCCTTCCCTTAGCTTACCCCAGTCGTCTCCTTGCTAATTCTGTTTTAACCACCTTGACCGCTTTATAAATCCCTGAAAATGCCAGCTATATTCCCATATCAGAGTATTTGCATTTGCTCTTTCTTCTACCTGGTTTTGCCTTCCTTCAGTCATCTGCACAGCCTGCTCCCTTACTTCCTTCAAATCTCTGCCCAAAAGATACCTCATCAAAGAGGCTTTGCCTGACCACTTTAAATAAAAGAGCACCAGTTCTCTCCACGCATCACTATGCAGCTTATTCTGCTTCCTTTTTACACACCACCTATTACATCAGGCATACCGTGTATTTGTTTGGTGTCTGTTTCTCCCTTGAGGTCAGGGACTTTGTTTACTGCTGTTCCCCCAAACCTGGAACAGTGCTGAGCACAGAGATGGGATCAATGAATTTCTGTTCAATAGACTGTAGAGTAAATAACATTCCCTTCTCCTTGCCAGGACCCTTTTGGATGGCGGTGGCTCATCATCAGGTGGGAAAGTCTTAGGATTTTATTGTCATCTTGTAACTTGCAATATTTTAGTGAAAACCTGTTTCTTTGAATCAAGGATGGCTTGTGTCATTCTTTCATTTGCTTGCATGGTAGGGGAATATCAGGTAATGAATAAAATTTACAAAGAACCTTGGGTTTTACCTTATACCTTGTACATTTTTAAATTTTACAAAGCAGTGTTTTTCTTAATTTATATCACCCTAGGACCCATGTGGTACCATTGTGGATGGGGAGGGATGGATCTGGGCAGCTCTATCAGTGACCACATCAATAACAAAATTAAGAATTCAGCAACAATGCCTTGCACTGTTTGGTGATCAATTTGGACTCTTGTCTCCTACACTTATCACAAAGACTATCCCATTTATGATTCCTAACTCTTCTTCACTCTTGTGTTTAATGCACATCACCCTGTAGACATTTGTGATCCAAATCGTTTCTCTTTCATTTCCCCCTCTGTAAAACTAGAAAAAGAAGAAAACTTCTTTCACTGGCACCACTCACCTTACCCCTCACCTTTTAACATGTCCTCTCCCCTTCCATCTCCTACCAGTTCAGAAGAGAAGTGGCTGAAGCTGTTATATTGGATTTATCTATTCTCCATGACATTTCCTAGACTCCAGTTTCCTCTTCCTCCTATTTTCTGCTGCTTTCTGCACAAAACATCACTTTATCTTCCACAGCCTCCTGTTCCAAGAGATCTTTATCAATGTTATTCATGTTATCAGATGCCAACAATGTGAAAGATGAAGACATTCTATTGATATTCTCCTGGCTAATATGTGTGTGTCCCTTAGGGAAGATTTTTCTTATCAAATTCTTCCCTTGTGTCTTCAAAGGACAAATGGAATGAACGGAAACAATTATTCAGAAACTCAGACTTTAGGAGCAACAGCTGCTACTGATAATGAAGTAGGATTTTGTTCTGAACTATGTCACCATTAATCACATTTCCTAGATAAGTTCTTGACTTTATACTTGGCCTCTGTGTAAAGAAACAGTGAGCAGGACATTAAAGTTGTGATTGTAGAAGGAGTTAACTCAGTGGGTCACAGAGGAACTTAACAAATCAGTGGAAGCTGCTCTTGGATTTGAACCTCTGAATATAGCAATTGTGACTGACCACATGGAGCAATTTATTTCTTTAATAATTACAAACCTGCCAGTCATTATTTCTAGTCTGCCTTTTCTTGTACATTTTCTTAAACTCCATGCATATAACCAAGTAAAAAAATAACAATAAAATATTCATGAATCATTTCTACACTGGTTTAATTATTTAGCTATTTCAGTGAAAGTGTTTCAGGGGCCTGGGATTGCTTGCTTTCTCCACTTCATGTGACTAGAAATAGCCAGTGGTCTGGGCCAAGTCTCAGTCAATCAGCATTCCATTGCAGCCCGGAGTGGACCTGTGTAGATGACTGTGCATGCTGCCTTCTTAATGGTAAACCCAGCAAGAAATCTTTGGCTTGGGGTTACTTGCTAACTCATCAGCCACTTGCCAAAACAATTCATTTTCCTACATTGGGAGAAATTGCTGCTTTCTCAAACTGCTAACTCAACAACATCTAGGCCAATTTGCTGATACTCAGGCCCTAATATTCTCTCCTAGCGTGTACAAAGATAGAAGGCAAGATATAAGCCTAGGACAAAATACTATCAAACTACTATATAAGTCAGCTAGAGTAGAAGAAAGTAAAAAAAAAGGGATGTAAAAGTTCCAATTAATTACTTTTAATGAAAACATAAGAAAGGCCCAGAGAAAACAACAGATATTAGACTTCAACAAAATTTTATTAGTCACCTACTAAATATCGGGCAGTATTCTAGGCACTGGGAGGGAGCCAATAAAAGATAGATGAGATTTCTGCTGCACGGAGCTCAAATTCTGGTGATGTGAGAAAAATACCCGAACGAATAACATGTTGATGAGAAAATTTCATATATCAATAAGTAATATGAAGATAAAACAAGGTGCTGTGACTGAGAATTTCTGGGATGCAAAAGGGAACATGGGAGAGTGAGCATATGAAGCAGGATAGAACAGAGACCTAAGGAATGGGGCAGAAAACACAATTAGCCACACAAACACCACATGGTAAGAGAAGCTGAGGCAACAGCCTGCTAATTTGCATCAGCCTGCTGACTGTCACAAGGAAGTTATCAGGAGGCAACTTACCGCACACACCCAATGGCTACATTATCAGAAGGCTGCTAGCAATATCACCACATAGCGGGAATGAGGGAAGGGGCAGGAGGGGCACCACCATCACCACCCACCTACTTTCATATTATCTCACGCCTCGTGGCCAGTGGCCAGAGGCCAATCACCATCGGACAACATGCCCTGCAGAGCTCATAGACAGCAGCCAGAAAACACTGGAAAGCAACCCATAAGCCTCTAAGAGAATCAAACCACCCAATGAATTTACCTTGCTTTGTCTCAAATACACCAATCAGCACAGACTCTAGAGCGCTATAGCCCATAAAACAGGGGACCCCAGGGCAGAGCGCGTGTCTTTACCGTGAGCATGCCCACACTCATGTCTGAGTGTGTACTTTATCTTTATTAAACTCTTTTTTAACTTTCTTATAACTGGGTGCATCTCTGAATTCTTTCTTACAACATAACCAAGAACCTGGAAACCAACTCCGGCAACACATGGAAGGCTTCTGAGGACATGATGTATTAGCTTAGATCTTCCTGACTAGGAGCAGATACCCATGAAGAACTGTAGGCAAAGAGAATTCCTGATAAAGGGAACAAAATGTGTGAATACCTGAGATGGGAATAAGCTGGTGGATTACAGGATCAGAAAGGCCAGATGGTGGAGGGTAGAGAGCAAAGGGATGTGTCATAAGATGAGGCTATACAGATAGGGCAGAGGCCAGATCATGGAGCACCATGGTAGTGGTAAGAAGAATTTATTTATTTACACCAAATAAATAAAATACTTGGTGTAAAGGAAACTAACATATATCACACACTTAAAATATACAGTACATGCATCATTTTATTTAATCCTTGTAACCTTGAAGTTATACTGAAAAGACAAGCCTAGGTAACTGAAAAGACAAGCCTAGGAGTTGAAGGGTTGATTATATGGATACATGGCAATTGACCTCATTTGGAGTTGAAAGAATAGAGGCTCAAAAAGGTTAATCATTTTGCCCAAAGTTGTCAAGTTATTGGCACTTCATTTTCCCAAAACTCTCAGTATTGAAGAACCCTCAAGCATTCCCATTTATCAACACCCAGTTCATTTGTAATCTCCTCCAGTCTCATGACATTAAAGGCCATCTGAATGTGGATGACTCCAAATTTTTTTACCTCCAGCCCAGATACCTGCTTTACTAGTAGGTAATGGCCTATGACATAGGTGTGGCCACTGAGATATAGAATGAAGTTTTTGGGGGGAGGAGGAGAGATTCTGAAAAATAATGTCTACCCTGATAAAAAGAGACTCATGAGGACAAACTTCTAGCCCACCCTATTCTTTCTTTAACATTTTTGGGTAAAGATGTGATGACCACTACTATGTGATCCTCGCTAGCACACCTAGGATGGTGGAGTAGAAAGAGGAAGTGACCCCAGAACTTCAATGATATTGTTGAGCCAATGAAGACTCCAGGACCACTGTTATGTGAATTTTTATTATGTCAGAGAATATTAAATCCCAATTTTTTAAAGTTCCTTTTACTTGGGTAGATCTGTTATTTGCACCTGAAAGCAATCTGACCTATAGGACATCATAGTGGTTAATCACAGCCAGTGCTCTAGCCAATCCAGCTTTCTCACTATTTATATATTTGTTGTTTTTATTTACTGAGGCACACTCCAAGAAAGCAAAAGTGCCTGCCATGCTCAAAGACTCTTCTGTAGGAGATAATACCCAGGTTATTTGTATGTGTGTGCATTCATTTAACAAACATTGAGCATCTTTTATGTGCCAGGAACTGTTCAAGGCTCTGTGGATACAGCAGCAGTGAATGAAGCAAACATCCCTGCCCTCATGGAGTTTCATACTAGTAGGGCAAGTCAGATGATACAAATATAATTATGCTCTTTTTGGGTAAACATTCACCCTCCCTTAGCAGGAAAGGCTGTGATTAGTCCTAACCAAGTTCTGGCTAATAGGTTGTGAGCAGAACTTGTTTGTCCTCCATCTGGGCCAAAGCATTCCATATTCAGTGCAAGTGTTACTCTTTCTCTGCCTCCGTGCTTGAAGGAATACGTATTGAGATGTGGTTATAAGTGGCCTAGATTGTTAAGCCAACTCATGTAGGTCAGTTGTTCTACAGAGTCATTCAAACCCACAGTGCACTTTGCATGAAGGAGAAATTAACTTTAAGATTTTAACCGAGATTTTGGGGTTGATTTTGGCTGTCTACTTTTTAATTACTATGCCATGTTAGTTGGTGCATTTAACCATAAACTACTCAAATATAATTTTCTCACATAAATGCAGCCTATATAAAAGTATTTATAAATTTTTCTCAGATTCATTTAGAATGTATATGCTCTAAATGGCATGTATTATTTTAGTTTCAGTATGTGTAAACACAGATACGTACATATTAAAATGATTAGACGCAAACTCAGATCCTGATTCATATCAGCCATTGGACACAACTTCCCTCTATACAGATCCTCTCCTGTCCTGAAAATCACAAGATAACAATTAAAAGAATAAATACATTAAAACAACAATTCAGGGAATGGAGGAGAGAGAAAAAAGTAGCTTAAGCCAGATTAGTTGATATTTCAAACAGAAATTGAAGCCATAGAGAAAAGTAGTGAATTCAGTCCTTTTGAAGTAGGATAAGTGACTCTTCACCATATATTTCCTGAACTTTTTAATATGAATTTCTGAATGTCCCAGGAAACTAAGCATTCATCTGTCATCCCAGGAGATTATTCTGTTGTAAATAGTCCTCTTTTTCAGCTCTTTCCAAGACATTTGCTCTGTGATTTTTTTCCCACTCCTAATCGTTTACCACTGTACTATTTCTGCAAAACTGCAAGTACCAAATTCATCATGTCATACTATGTTTTTAAAATGGTTATTAGATTAACTCTCAATAAGACACATTCAATATCATTTTTCATATACTGGTAACCAGGATTCTCCTTCTGTCTCCAGATGATCTCTAGGGAAAGACCACTTTGTTGCAGAAATGGATAAAATTTTCCATAAAAGCTCTTCTGGAGTTTCTTCAATAGGATGTCACTCTGGAAGCATATGAGCTGTGGGGCCCCTGGGTATAACAACCGTGTCTGTATCATCTCATGCTGTATCTTCAGAGCTAACTTAGTCCTTGTGCATAGTAGGTATTCAACAAAACTTATGTGCTAGTTACACACCCCAAGTCCCATTGACTGATCATTTGCATCAATACCACTCTAAGCTTCACATAGTAAGTGCTCAACATGTTAAACAAATTAAAACCATGACTTAATGCATTCGTTCAGGTATCTCTCTGAGTTGGAAATCCATTGTCATTAGGTTGATTTTGTGACACCCTGGTTATATTTTCCAAGACATTTACAACATTCTAAAAAAAATTATAATTGGAATAAGAATCATGTTCCACACCCCTGGAAAGTTATGATATAAAAACCTTCAAAAATGGTAACAGAAAATGCAGGTTTATCTACTATCTTTATTTGTTCATGCCTTTTCTATGATTTTCTTTTTCATTTTGCTGACATCGACACTGGAAATTTAGGCATAAATACTGTAGATCTGTGTGTGTGTGCATGTGCGAGTATGTGTGTATGGAGAGAGGAGGAGAAAGGGAAGAAAATACAAAATTGTTGGTAATTGATGAATTTAGGTAAAGAGTAGGAGTGTTTGTTAATGTTTGGTATATTATTGCAGTTTTCAGAATAATGGAACCCAAAGATGTCCACACGTAATCCCTGAAACCTGTGAATATGCTACTTTGCATGGCAAAAAGGACTTTGCAGATGTGATTAAGTTAAGGATCTTGAGATGGGGAGGTGATCCTGGATTACACAGATGGGCCCAGCATAACCACAAGGCTCCTTATAAGAAGGAGGCAGAAGAGTCAGAGGAGGAGTTGTAACAGAAGCAGGGGTTGGAGTCAAAGAGAGAAATGCAATGTTGCTGGCTTTGAAGATAGAAGAAAAGGACGTCAATGAAGGAGTGCAGCTCATCTCTAGAAGCTGGAAAAGTCAAGAAAATGGATTTTATCCTAGAGCCTCTAGAAACAAAGCAGCTCTGCAGAATCACTATGGACTCTGACCTCAAGAATTGTAATAATAACATTTATTAAGCCACTAAGTTTGTGGTAATTTATTAGAACAGCAATAGAAAATGAATACAACCACTATTTCAATTTTCTATAAATTTAAAATTTGTCCAAATGTAAAGTTGGGAAAAAATTATTGACCTTAACATTAGCCAACATAATATACTTCTTTTAGGGCAAATTTTCCAATACTCTTTCCTTAATGAGATATAATGTACATAAAATGTATATTGACTAATGTATAAAACTAGGTAATCATCACTCCAATCAAGATATAGAACAATTCCAATGCCCCCAGAAAGTTCTCTTGTGCTTCCTTCCAGTTAATCCCCCCAGAGCCAGCTAACGTTCTGATTTGTATCATTTTTAAAATAATTTCCCATTTTATAACTCATATAAATGAAATCATACTCTTCTATGTGTGACATCTTTCAGTTAACAAAAAGATTTTGAGATCCAGCCTTGTTGTTACATATGTACTTTTTGCTGAGTAGTTTGCTATTATATAAATATCATGTTATTTGTGTCTCTATTGCTTTTTTCTGTTTTATTTCATTTTTTATTAGAGGATTTCTGAGTTTATAAAACACCCACATAAAATGTGCAGAATTCCCTTACATCTCCCCTTCACCAAAACCTTACATTGTTGTGGAACATTTGTTAAAGATTATGAAAGAATATGATCAGACTATTACTGTTAGCTATGGCCCATAACGTATGCTTGGCTTATTTTTTCCATACACCCCCTATTATTAACAATATGTACTAGTATTGTACATTTTTATTGGTTCATGAGAAAACACTTTTGTATTTACATTATTAACCACAGTCTATTTTCCACCACATAGTTCACTGTGTCATACAGTTCCATGTTTTGTACATTCTATCCTAAGTATATACTCAGTGGCTCTCATGTTCATCATTGAGTTCTGCAGTCATCACCCCAGCAAACCTTAAACGTTTTCCTTAGTCCAAAAGAAAAAAATCCCATACCACTTATTATTGACCCTTAGTGTTGACACAGTACCTTATTTGACATTGGTGCAAGAATATTACAATATTGCTGTTAACTATAGTCCATAAGCTACATTAATTGCATTTTCCCATGCATCACTACATTCTTACAACCTTGTAATAGTGAAGTACATTTGACTTCATAGGAGAACATGCTTGTATTTGTATTATTATCCACAATCCTCATCCACCTCTGGATTCACTATGTTATTCAGTCCCTAGATTTTTCTCTAGCTTTCTTTCAATTGACATTTACATCCCTATATTGCCCCTTTCAGCAATTCCATTTATAAACCAGCCATATTAGCTATACTCACTAAATGTGTTACCATCAACTCTATCCATTTCCACACTTTTACAGTCAAGCTAATTGGAAATTCTACATACATTAAGCATCAGTCCCCCTTCTTCATCCTCATCCTATATCCTAGTAACCTATAATCTAAATTTTACTTCCATGTGATTATTCTTTGTATTTATTTCATATTAGTGAGACCATACAATATTTGTCCTTTTGTGTCTGGCTTATTTCAATTAGCATAATGTCCTCAAGGTTCATCCATGTTATCATATGTATCCTAATTTCATTCTTCTTACAGCAGCAGAGTATTCCATCATATGTATATACTACATTTTATCTATTCATTGCTTGATGGACACTTGGGTTGTTTCCATCTTTTGGCAATTGTGAATAATGTCACTATGAACATCACATGTAAATGTCTGTCTGTGTCACTGTTTTCAGTTCTCCTGGATATATTTCTAAAAGATGAATTGCTGGGTAATAGGGAAGTTCTATATTTAGCTTCCTGAGGT
>JAQZBX010064722.1:0-16439 GCA_029593785.1 Cabassous unicinctus | reverse complement strand
ACGTAAATGTTTGCCAAGAGATTCTACTTTGCATGCAAGATTAATAACCTAGGTTTCAAGTTGTCTCCTATTGGAGTAGGTCTTTAAGAGATATTTTTAAAGAAACTTCTTCTGACACGTTCACTTACTCCAAGTAGAAATAATTTCCTACCCTTGGTAATCTTTTCAGTGTTTTCTCCACTTCTCTATATCTTCCTGCCCTAGCTATTTCCCCTATCTTGTTTGTTCCCATCAGAGCTGTCTTGTCCCCTTGGTTCTCTTTAGAATGTCAACAACAAATAAATACTTTAAAACCAAATTGCCTCAGCAGAGGGAAAAAATGACACCAAGTGGAATGTTGGTATTTTTTATAACTTCTAAGTGAACAATCCATTTTAAATGATTAATTCCATGTTGCTACAATTTACATCTAGTGCTACCTAATGAAATAAATTCATTTCAACATCAATTCAACCCTCTTCCCTTTCTCATGTGCTCTCAGCTTCATCTCAAATATTTTGCTACTACAATTTCTCTGTCATACGAACTGCACCATTGCTGGGCTGTTCTTATTAATTACTGAAAAGTCAGATGTAAGAAAGAAGAATAGGCCAGGATGTTGGTTTACATTTTAGTGAAAAAAGGCATCAGCAAGATAGTTATGCTCTTGCCTATTCATTTTCTACAAGAAAGGGTTTGCTTCTGACCTCACAGACATTAGAAGACTCTGATACATATGCAGGTTATAAAACAGCTCTTAGTGATGTGGCCTAGAAGGCTTGATTTATCATATGAAATAATAATCTGTTAAGGATGTTACATAGCTGTGCTTTTTCATTCATTACCTTGGATGACTTTTATGGGAAATTAGAAATAGAAATAGGTTTAGTCAAGTGTTATTAATAAGGAATCTATAAGTGAGAAGCCTTAAGCAAGTGGTCTGATGTCAGTTGGCAACCTGGGGCAGAGGGTGAACCAGATTTCACTTTTCCCCATTAACCCTCAAAGGCAAGAATCAGAGAACAAAGTGGCAGGTTTGGGGAATCTGGTGTGAAGATAGTAAATTGTATAATAGGGAAAGACGATGCTTGTTGATGCTCCCAAATATTAGAAAGGGAAATGTGGCCCTATACACATCACTGAATAAACCATGGTATCAGAAGTGCCAAAATGCAAGATACATATTGCTTAGCCCAATTGTCAGAGTAACATCTATCAACAGCATGGGGAATAGTGGTGAGGAAATGAGCGATGAGATCAGTGATGGTCTCAATTCAAATCTCCTTTCATCATTGTATTAGTTGGGTGATGTTGAAAAGTTGCTTAATATTTCTGAGCCTTGGTGTCCTCATTTGAAAAAAAAATTGGGAAAAAAGTTAGCCAGTGATTAAATTAACAATGGATTTAAAATTATGCCTAGGATATAATAAATGCCTAAAATAATAAATATATTTCCCTCACTTAATCTCTTCCCTTCAGGAACTATTATAAATCTCAAGACTTCTAAGTCTTAAAACATTTAGCTTTAAATAGTGGTTAAACGTTCAGAAGTTGAAGTCAAACAATGAGTCAAATCTTATATTTACTGCTTCCCCTTTCTGTGGCAGAATGCCTTTTTTTCCCTCTGCCTGCTGGCAGACATCACCCTCCATTTTCCACCAACCGACATATCTACTCAATCTACTGAGGCAAGCACAACCACCTACCCCTGCTGAGCGTTTTCACTTCAGGCAAGCCAAGCCAGGTGCTTCTGGACTTCTCGAGTGCCCCCAGGTGATAGTCACCCACACAGCAGTTTGCAAAATGAAGCTGCATACTTAACCTTTCTCTGGCTTGCACATGTTAAATGAACTATACTCATTCCAGCTCTAAAAGTATGGCAATGATCACCCTTTAGAGTAAAAATAGATTGACTTGAAATATAATATTGATATTTATCTCTTTTTTTGGGTACTCTCAAATGAAGTACCTATCCATTAAAATATCGATGCTTTATATAGAATTGGCATGTGGAGCCTTTCCAAATTCAGGAAACATACTAAATCTGTTATAAAGTAGATTTGTTTGAAACAAAATCAGAAATTTATAGTTATCCATTTTTTTAAGCTAAATCAATTTTGTAGAGTCTGGCAAAATCACAGGTGGTAGGTTTTATTGTTAACATTACAGTGATCAGTCAACTCCTTGGTTAAAAAGGTTTTCTTGATTATCTCATACCAGCATTTTGGGTCTTTTTCAAACACACGTCAGCCTATTAAGAAGTGCTTATTGATTTTCAATACTCATGCATAGTGTCCTAAAATCCCAGAAACTCCTGTTTTCTGTCAGTTTAAAAAGCACTTGGTCTTTGATTTTATTCTTGGAGTTCTGGCAGAATTCTGGTTTAGTGGCAAGGAGAGAGCACCCGTCTCCCAGCTTTGCTTCTTCCCTTGTTAACCGTTTGACCTTGGGTAGGTAGGCTAGCATCACTCATACACAAATCCCTCAAACAGGTAGCTCTGAAGTTTGGCTATTCCACCATGTGGAAGGACCTAGCCCTTAAATGGGGCTTTTAGAAAATATAAGAAAAGAGCAGGTAGTAATATATGTATGTGGGAAGGGTCTTCGGCCCTCAATTACATTTCTCATTATTTAGTCATAGCCCAAAGGTGATGAAAATTGGTCACTAAATAATATTACCTAATTCAAATTATTTCCTTTCCATCCAGTGGGAATTGTATATACTAAGAGTATACACACTGTTCTTTATTCATTGTAAAAGTTGAGGACTGGTAGTCATTTGTTCTTTTGTTGAATCAAGCTAACTTTTAAATTTGGAAGCTGCTGTGATGCCTAAATCTTGAGAGTCTTAGAGGGGCCATAATAAAGGGAAACTTGGTGCTGAAATGTGAACTCTTGCCCCACACCTCAGGCTTGTGTATACTACATTGTCAATTTGTATTTAAATTTTGAATGATTTAAATCAAATGATTTAAATTTTGCCTCAATTACTTCTCACCCTTCTTGCCTACAAGGAAGAAACAAGTGGTTTATTGGAAGTTTTCTTATACCCAATTAACAACAACAGTGCTAAAAAAAAATGGTGATTTCACCTTTGCTTTTAAAGCCCTTATTTTCTCTCACAATGCTCTTGTAGGGTAATAGATAAGAACTGTTATAAATGAGGAAACAGAGACCCAGGAAGGCTAAACAAACATCATTAGATTGGAGAACTATTAAGTGACTGGCTTTGGGCTAGAATTTCAGTAATCACAAGTCCTGGTTTGCCAGGGAAAGTTCCTCATGTGTGTTGACCTACATAATTGCCAGATACCACCCCTCCACTCTCAAAAGGGATTTGGCTGACCATCCAGCCCCCATAAGTAGAAAGGACATCCCAGTCTATTAGTCCTATATCAGTTACACTGCACTGAGCTAGATTTAGACGTATCTGCTCCTAAGGAAGTCAATATGCAGTCTCAGCCAGGACCAGAACAGAGAGGAAATTAACCACTAGGTATGATCATTGCCACCTTCCTCCCAAGCAAGGGCTCCTTTTCAAAACAGTTCAAGAGCATTAATTTCTCAGATATTATGGAGAATGATGTATTGAAATTTGGATTATGTTTTCTATTAGTATTTCTCTTTAAAGCCACAGTCTAGAAAAGCCTAAGACATTACTGTAATTACATAAAAAGATAAAAGAACTGACATTAATTTCTACTCACTGGAAATTAATTCCATTAAACTTGATTTCATTATTAATAAATAGCAAATGTTTTATCTCAAGCATTCAGAGTTCATGTTGCCTTTGTGTTTCCTTTAAAATTTAAAGTTAAATTTAAACCATTTGTTCCTTGTGAACACAAAACATCATGCTTATCAGTCCAGCCCTAAGGTTGTAGGTTGCATATGAGGTCAAGCTGGGACATATTAGCATCTGGCTTATCAAAGCACATAACAAATAGCTGACAATTTGAAATGGATTCTCTCAAGAAGTCCTCAGTTAATAGAGCAAAATAACATACAACTAAATGCAAATCCTCTTATGTGAATATAACTCATTTGTTTTTCATTCAACCTGTTTGTGATAGAAATAGGCCATTTGTAACCAAAATTCTGTGGGTGTGGAAAGGAGGGTTGAGGTCTCTGGTCAAGCCTGATCAGCAAATCCAGCCAATGACTACACAATAATGAGTGATGGGATAGCTCAATGTATACAGGTATAGATGCACCAGTGCCCTGTCTCTGCACATGCTCTGCTTTGTCTTTTATTTTTTCTCTTTGCCTGTCCATTACCATGTTTCCTGAGACTCCTCTGTCCTTGGAGGCTTTCCACCATTTCTTCTAGTTGGACTACCATCCCAGCTCTAGCTCACCCTAAGCCTTGTTTAACTGGTTCTCAAGAATTCCCTTTATGTGCAGCTCTTATAGGTCACCTACATGTAGGTATGACCAGCAATCTCAGAGAGCACCTGGCCACCTAGAAGCAAGGGACACACATGGGGCTGTGCAATTCCCAGGCTCATTCACAAAGCTTGCAGCCTGCTTGGGTAAGCAAACATAAAGAGAATGAGTTTTAGTGTGAGCAGATTTACTTGTTGATATGAAACAATAAAGCAGGGCAGCCTAAAATCCATAGAGTAGGAAGGTCTGTCTCTTTGTGTAAATGGCAGTTAAGCTGGGACATGATGGAAGTAGAAGTAGAGAAATTATTTTAACAATGAAACATATTGTTCTTTTCTCAGTGAAGTCTTTCAAATTTCAGCATTGGATTCCTTGATGGGTTGTCACCAAGCTTCATTTCCAGGCTCCTGATTCCAAACATGGCTTCATGTCAAAGATCCTACTAAGTGACAGGTCATTCCCTGAGGGATAAGCCACCGTTTCTGTATTTGTCCAGATTCTGTTCTTGTCCAGAGAAAAAAGTGCTCTAAAAGGCAAACATCACTTGTGTGTGAGCTGTGAAAATACCCCTATGTTGCCAGAGATAAGAGGAAAACATGGCAGTGTGAGGGGATAGAGAACTGCAACCTTGGCCCTCCAAGCCCAGCTTTTTGCAGCAAGCCCCTAGGACTTGAGGAAGCAGGACTGGGCTTCTAAGCAGACTGTGGTGTCAGCATCAATGGCTGTCATGGGCTGTCAGCCGGGCCAGAGACTGCCACGGGATTTTGGCAAAGGTGTCCAGGAATGCAGGATTTAAGGAAGATCCCAAAATGGCAGGTCCGCATATGAGCAGAAAGGCTCATGGGAAAGGGAGGGAGTGGCCGGCAAAGGGCCCAGGATTTGTGGGCACAGTGACCTGGGAGTCAAGCCCCACTTGTTACTCTCTTGCTGGGGCACTCGAGCTAGTCACCAATCCACTTGGAGCCTTCTTCAGGCACGGGCTGAGAATTGTGCCTGGCAGAGACAGCGCGTGAAAGGCAATCGGCTCCAGCTTGGGGCCCTTGTAGGTGTGCTTTAAGTCATAGATATTTTTATTACCAACAGTTGTCAAAAGGCCAAGCAGAGTTTAAGAGCCATTCTGATGGTGATGGGAAACGGAAGCAGAGAGAAAACACAGCAGATGCCGTCATAAGCTGGTGGGGTGGCGGGCTGGGAGGATGGAAAAGCAGCATTTATCAGGGCTGTTCTCTCCGGGAAAGGTAGAAAAGGGATTGCAGACAAGGGCTAGTTACAGCAGAGGCGCATAGGGTGGGCCTCCAGGAGTCCGGAACCAGGCCAGGGCAGCACCGCGGACAGCGCCCTCCTGACCTCCCTGAATCCGGCAAACCCAGTGCAGGGGTTTTAGCAGCCGCTGCTGTGCTCACCACCAGGGACTCACCCACCGCTTCCGAGCACCAGTTGGTTTGAGGAGACAAATCAGGTCTTAGAATAATTAGGACAAATCCTCTCAGTGAATTCATGAATCGCCAGGGTCCCCTTGAGCTCCTGGAAATGTTGCCGACAACAAACAGTCCTTAACTTCTGTGGCGCTGCCTGGTCCAAAGGGCAGTTCGCTAGGAGGAAAGCAACTTTCGCTTTTCCAAATTTCCTTGATCTGGCCAATTTGGACACAGGTTTAAGTGATTTTTTTAATTAAAATACAATCCTAGAGGTTAGATGGTGAAAGAAAGAAAGAGAAAGGAAGGGAGGGAAGGAGGGAGGGAGGGAGGGAGGGAAGGAGGGAGGGCAAGGAAAGGGAAGGGAAGGGAAGGGAAGGAAAGGAAAGGCAAGGGAAGGGAAGGCAAGGGAGAAAAGAAAAGAAAGAAAGGAGGAAAGAAAGGGAGGGAGAGAAGGAAGGGAGGCAGGGAGGGAGGCAGGGAGGGAGGGAGGAAGGAAGGAAGGGAGGGAAAGAAAGTTCATTTTCCTTAACTTTGGTTCTTAAATAAAGTCAAAGTCTGATATATTCTGATGTATTTCATTCACCAGGAAGCAGCTGGTGCAAGGAAAGAGTGTATGAAACTAATATCTACTAGTATCTATGATGTAGACACTGTTTAGGTATGCTTAAAAAAGAATTTTTTTTTCTATTTAATACACCAATCATATAAAATATATATTATTAGTTCCAGATTACATAAGAGAAAACTGAGGCTTAGATTGATTATGTACCTTTCCCATGGTGACACAGACAAGAAAGGACAGGCAGGAGTCAAGTCCAGGAGCTCTAACCTCACAGCTTATATGCTTTCCAACTTGAGTCCATGTGTCTCTATCACTAGATCCACCATGTTAAGAATGGACAGCCCACTGTTCTCTTGCTCTGGGGCATTTGCCTGAAAAATAAAGTTTCATTAGAGAGGAATTGAGACACGCAGTAAAGCATGCAAGACGCTGTAGTTGAAGGCTTGTGTCAAACCTTCACCATGTCACAGTGCCACTCAGAAGTCTGCCCTTCCTGCCCGCTGAACTCTGGAAAGCCAAGACACTCTGAGTTGCTGGAGTTCAATCCGGGGAAGTGAATCTGAAAAAGCAAAAAGAAACACACTATTTGTCTTTCACAAATACAAGTTCAATCTGGGGAATTAATTCTGAGAAAGCAAAGAAGAAACACACTATTTGTCTTTCATAGGTTTGAATATTGGCATCATTTAAATCCTAGAACAACAGCTAGAAATACCAAAAGTGTAGGAAGACCACTATAGCAAAGAGTCTCCAGAAAGCATAAGTCTGCGGGACCAATCTCTCATGCACCCAGTGCAAAGAATTAATTGGCCTTTGCAAGGTGGAGATAAAGTCATCTAGAGGCACTGAAGAAGGTTGACATGGAAAATTTTCCTCATGAGGACAAGTCTATGCTCTGTGATCTAGCCAACACAGGTGCATGAAAAACAAGTTAGAAACATAACTTCAAGTTCCTAGTGACATTGGGGAAATGGCATAATTACCCACCTCACCATTTCTTCTCAAATTCCTATGATTTTGAGATTGGATGATGAGACCCTTGTGTTCTTATTTTTTAGGGAAGAAGAATTAGCATTATACAAGTTTTCACATTTAACTCCCATAACAAAGTTTAAGGTAGACAATATTCATTCCCATTATGAAGAAAATGAAAAGGAAAAAAAAAACAGGGTCTCAGAGAGATTAAGCAACACTAAGAAGGTCACAGCCAAAAGGTAATAGAACTGGGATTCACGTTTGTCTTCTTTTTAACTTTTTATTTTGAAATATTTTGAAACTTTCAGGAACAATTACAAAAACAATACAAGACACATACACAGAACTCTAACATACCTCTACATTTCCAGATACCTATATCCACCAAATTTAACATTTTGCACATTTGCTAATACTTTTGATTTTGCTTCAAATACTTCTGTGTTATATTTATTGTACACAACTTAGCCCTATATTCACAATCACTTAAAATGAAAATTGTCTTGTTTGAGCATAGTTTTATTTGTCTTAGATTTTCTAGATTCACTCTTTTGTACAATATAAGTTGTTTATACTTGAAGATGAAAGAGATGTGTTTGTACATAGCATATGCATTAACTTGATTTATTGAGACATACTGCATTATTAGTATTTTCAAGGACTACCATTGTTGATTTTGATGATTAAGATTTTTTCTTTTTTTAAACAAATCAATTTTATTGATACATATTAATAAAGCACAAGTCCATCCAATTAGTACTGTCAATAGTATTTAGTATAATCACATAGCTGTGCACTCATCACTTCAATCATTTTTAGAACATTTTCATTATTCCTGTAATAATAATAAACAAAAAACAAACAACCTCATCACTGCTCAGTCTCTCTATGTTTCCCCTGCTGCTGTATTAGCTGCTATTCTGTTTCCATTTCCCTACTTTATTTGTATTTATATTTTGTAAAAACAGTCATACATGAACTATCACCCATATTCGTATTCTACCTGAAGCTTCACAATGTCATACAGTCCCATGTTACATGCTTTAGTTTTCCTTCTAGTAATATACATAACCTTAGACATATGTTTTCAACCACTGTCATACCCATACAATAGTACAGCTAGTTACAAACACTATGATGTGCTTTCACAATTCCTATTCATTTCCAAAGACTTACAAACAACCTTTTTACCAATTCTGTACAAATTAACCCTCAGCTTTCTGTTCCCTACTTTCATTCTATTTTCGTGTGACCTATATTCTAATTATTAACTCCATGAGTTTACACAATATATTTTGTTCATAATAGTGCAATTATACAGTATTTTTCTTTTTGTGTCTGGCTTGGTTCACTCAACATAATGTCCCCCAGGTTCATCCATGTTATATGCTTCATGACTTCATTTCTTCTTAATGTTGCATAATATTCCATCGTGTATATACACGACAATTTGTTTATCCATTCATCAGCTGATGGATATCTGGGTTGTTCCCAACTTTTGGCAATTGTGAATAACGCCGCTATGAACATCAGTGTGCAGATGTCTGTTTGAGTCACTTCTATCAATTCTTCTGACTATATACTTAGTATATATTTGCAAGTATTTTGTTGAAGATTTTTCTATCTATATTCATTAAAGTTATTTGTCTGAAATTTTCTTTTTTCATGGTATCTTTATCTAGTTTTGGTGTTGGGGTGTTGTTGGCATATAGAATGAGTTTGGTAGCATTCTTTCCTGTTCAATTTTTTGGAAGAGCTTGAGCAAGATTGATATCAGATTGTCTTTGAATGATTGGTAGAATTCAACTGTGAAGTCATCTGGACCCAGGCTTTTCATCTTTGGGAGGTTTTTGATGACTGCTTCAATCTCTTCACTTGCGATTGGTTTGTTGAGGTCTTCTATTTCTTCTAGTGTCAGTGTAGGTGGTTCATGTGTTTCTAGGAATCTGTCCATCTTGTCTGCATTGTCTAGGTTTTTGGCATAGAGTTGTTCATAGTATCCTCTTATGATTCTCTTATTTCTGTGGGATCAGTGGTAATGTCCTCCCTCTCATTGCTGATTTTATTTATTTGCGTCTTCTCTTTTTCTTCCTTTGTCTGTCTAGCTAAGGGTTTGTTGAATTTTTTATCTTATGAAAGAATGAACTTTTGGTTTTGTTGATTCTCTATATTTTGTTTTTGTTCTCAATTTCATTTATTTCTGCTCTGATCTTTCCTATTTCTTTCCTTTGGCTTGCTTTGGTATTAGACTGCTGTTCTTTTTCTAGTTCCTGCAGGTTGTGCAGTTAGATCTTCAAATTTAACTCTTTCTTCTTTTTTAAAGTAAACATTAAGGACTATTAATTTCCCTCCCAGTGCTGCCTTTCCATGGTCCTATAGGTTTTGATAAGTTGTGTTCTCATTTTCATTCATCTCAAGGTATTTGCTGAATTCTCTTGCATTTCTTCTTTGACCCATTGATTATTTAAGAGTGTGTTGTTTAATCTACAAAAATTTATGAATGTTCCCTTTTTCCATACATTTTTTATTTCCAGCTTCATTCTGTTATGATAAGAGACTGTGTTTTGTATAAATTAAATCTTTTAAAATTTATTGAGTCTTGTCTTGTGACCCAATATATGGTCTATCCTGGAGAAGGATCCATAAGCACTTGAAAAGAATGTATATCCTGCTGTTTGGGGGTGCAATGCTCTATAACTGTCTGTTAGTTCTAGCTCATTTATCATATTATTTAAGCTCTCTCTTTATTTATCCTCTGTCCAGATATTCTGTCCAATACTGAGAGTGGTGTACTGAAATCTCCAACTATTATTGTAAAGACATCTATTTCTCCCTTCAGTTTTGCCAGTGTGTGCTTCATGTATCTTGGGTCACTCAGGTTAGGTGCATAAATATTTAATATAGAATACTTTTTCTTGGTGAATTGCCCCTTTTATTAATATATATTTACCTTTTCATCCCTTTTAACAGTTTTGCATTTAAAATCTATTTTGTCCAATATTAGTATCACTACTTCTTCTTTTTTTGGTTACTATTTGCATGGAATATCTTTTTCCAACCTTTCATTTTTAACCTGGTTGAGTCCTTACATCTAAAGTGAGTCTTTTGTATTCAGCATATTGATGGCTCATATTTTTCTATCCATTCTATTACTCTGTTTCATGATTTGGGGGTTCAATCCATTAGCATTCGATGTTATTATTGTAAATGCATTAGTTACTTCATTCTTTTATTCTTTGGCTTTCTGTTGTCATATATTACTATTGTCTGTTCTTTTACACTTTAATTTGCCCTTTTTAAAATAATTTTCCTTTCTACTCTCTTCTCCAAGTTTCTCACCCTTGTTTTTTCCTGTCAGGCTGCAGCACTCCCTTTAGTATATCTTGTAATTCTGGTCTTTTGGTAGCATATTCCTTCAGTTTTTGTTTGTCTGTGAAGACTTTGAACTCACCTCATTCTTTTTTTTTAGGACAGTAAAAAGAATTTATTGGGAAATGGGTGTAAAGAACAAAGCTTGCTGAGAAATGGGAAAGAAGGTTGGAAATACACACCAAGATTTGATGCAGGCTCCTCTAGGCAGAGAGAGTGAGATTAAGCTTGTGTGGTTACCTTTTAAACTATTTATTATTCTTCCCCTTGCTTATGCTAAGTGGAGGAACCCCAGCTGTTATTGGTTACCCCACCAATGGTGGGGGTCAATGGTGAGGACTGTTTGGAATATCCGGGGTCTCCCCTCTACCCTAGAAAGAGTCCCAACTGGGACCTCATGGTCAAGGTCTTGGCAATCACCCTTATTTTTCAAGGACAGTTTTACCAGATTCAGAATTCTTGATTGGCAGTTTTTCTCTTTCAGTACCTTAAATACACCATACCATTTTCTTCTCACTTCCATGGTTTCTGATAAGAGGTCGGCACTTAATTTTATTGAGGTTCCCTTGTACGTAATGCTTTGCTTTTCTCTTGCTGCTTTCAGAATCCTCTCTTTATTCCTGATATTTGTCATTCCTAATAGTATGTCTCTCAGGGTAGGTCTATTTGGATATATTCTGTTTGAGGTGTGTTGTCCTTCTTAGATATTGATATTTATGTCATTCATAAAGGTTGGAAAAGGTGCATTTTGCATTGTCATTCAATTCCCTGAGACCCTGTTCCAGTTTTTCCATTCTCTTCTCTTTCTCTTTTCCTGTCTTTTCCAGTTCAGATGCTCCATCTTTGAAATCACTAATTCTATCTTCAAGTAATTCAAATCTGCTCTTATGTGACTCAAATGCATTTTTAATCTCATCTGTTATGCCTTTCATTCCCATAAGGTCTGTTACTTTTCATTGCAGGCTTTCAAATTGTTCTTTGTGGTCATGCAATGTCTTCTTAATATCCTTTACCTCTTTAGTCATATTTTCTTTCAAATTTTTTAATTGATTTAGGAGATTTGTGTGATTATCATTGATTAATTGTCTTAAATCCTATATCCCTTCAGGATATTTGGTTTGATCCTTTGGCTAGACCATCTCTTCCTGTGTTCAATTATGGCTTGTAATTGTTTAGTGATGTCTAGGCATCTGAATATGTTGGTGAATTTACTGATGGCCTATTTCTTTCTCTTGCCTATTTTTTTTTAACAGCTTTTCTTTGATCTTTGGTTCAACTTATTCTACGTCTTTAAAATTGCACAGCTTAAGTTATCAAAATCCTACCAGGTGCTCCAATGGGGTGTAGATTTTCTCCCAGGAGTTCTGTTTAAGAGAGTTCTAAAAGTAGTTTTTTTCCCCATGCAATTTCCAGACTGTCCAGCAGATGATGATTGTCAGTGCAGCTTTCCTCAGAGGTGTTTCTTTCAATCTCTGCTTTCTTGTGTTTTGGTCTAGCCAGAGCCAAGACTCAAGGCAGGACTGCTGGCTGAATTCACTGAAGAAAAGCCATCTGACTTCTCCTCCCTTTTGCCTTATAACAGCTGACAGGGAGGAAGATGTCTGTTCTCCTCTCAGTTGGTTGCAGTGAGCCAGGGGTTTTACCCCAGCTTAATATCTTAGGGGTGGGGGAGGGGAGTCCTTTCCAGCTGCCACGGGGGGTTAGTAACTCATGTTTGTAATTTTAAGTTCTTCATCTCAGTGTCCCTCACCCTCCTGGGAGTTGTGCAGCACTGTCTTGATCTGCTGACACCCACAGCAGATCCCTTGGACAGCTTTTGGTCCTTTCTCTGTTGTTTTTGTGAGAAAGTTCAGCCCTCCCTCTTATTCTGACACCATGTGTCCAGAATTCTCACATTTGTCTTTAATGTTGAAATTTGCAGGCACATAGCAATGATTTCAATGTGTGTGTTTGCACATATATACTTGGAAGAGAGGAATAATTTTAGTGTTTTTCAAATCGTACCAAATATCATCACATTATTATGTCTAGGTATATGATAAGCTGCCTCCCAGATACCATCTGTTAAATGTGATTTTTAAAAATTGATGCAATTGTAAAACTGTATGGGGGTGTTGGAGTTTGAATCATGTCCCCCATAAAGTTATGTTTAGCTCTTAACTCATGTTCCTATGGGTGTCAGCCAATTTGTAAATAGTATCTTAGAAGATCTTATTTAGATGAGACCAAACTGAAACAGGGTGAGCCTTAATCCATATGACTGGAGATCTTGTAAGCCAAAGAAATTCAGATGTAGTAGGTCAGAAGAAGACTGACATCTGTAGAATCCAGAGTCAGTGGAAATCAGAGCAAGAGAGAGACAGAGATAGCCATGTGATGGTGGCTGGAGCATTGCTGTAATACTACAGACACTGAAAGACAGCTAGTGCTGTCAATACATGATATTGGACTTCTAGCCTCCAAAACTATGAAACAATAAATTTCTGCTGTTGAAGCCAGCCCATTGTGTGGTGTTTTCCGTAGAAGCCCCTGGCAAACTAAAACGGGAAAAAGCTCACCATTAGTCCCGGGGCCTATGAAGAAAGTCCCAAAGAGTATGCTAAATTTCACAGAATCATCCAGCAAGCCAGTGAGAGAGGCAGAACCTTCACAACAAGGCTGTATTCTAAGCACAATGTTTGTCCTGCTTTTAATATACAGCTTCATACATGGGGAAAGTTTCACACACAGACGTCTATGCACATACATGCACACACATCAGTGAAAGAAAGGCTATTTTTCATGCCAGATTATATTTCCTTTTCCTGATATCTCCACTGAGGTATTCACTCTGCTAGGATCCTCACTAGGGAAAAAGAAAAGATGTTGGGAAACGGAAAGTGCAAGGAAAAGCCAGGGAAACTTCCAGTCTTGCTTTGTGACTTTGAATTCCTACACTGATTTCTTCAACTTTCTTTCCCTAATTCCCCTTGCACTCCCTGTTAAGATATTCACTGTTTGCCTATTGTAGGCACTAATGAAACCTGCAGCCATCACAGGGAGCTCTTTACCAATAGGAAAATGCAGGACAGTCTCCAGGAAAGGGGGCTGGGGGTGGGGGGGGGCGGGAGGCGGCACTGCAGAGGCTTCCCAGCGAAGCTTTCCACAACTCACTTCTTTTCTTCTGTCTTCAAAAGGAAGAAAAGAAGTCAAGGAGGAATCTAGTGACAATTCAGCCAAACACCAAGGCACCTACAAAATAATACCTGCCACGAGAAGGCGGGAGGAAAGGCAGTTCCCAGGGAAGGCTCCCCACCTGGCTGGCACAAAGTCCGGAACGTAGGCGCCCGCCGCGCTGGCTTCTTTGAAACTCAGGTGCTTTGCGTGTGGGGTGCGTAGCACGCTGCGGGAGGAAATTAATTCCTTGTGCTCATTCTCCCCTGACCCTTTCTTTTGTTCCCCTTTGGGCACTTGCTGACTTCGTGCTTTTGTTCCTGCTGGAGGTGTGAGAATTGCAGCCAGGACGGGCAGAGTTCTAAGGCCAATGAAGATGGTGAACTTAAGCTGCGCTTGGGGCTTCAAGAAAAGCTAGATTGCCTGGCGCTGTGCCTCTCTGTGCTGGAGGGTCTTCTATCCCAGAACGAGGGGGTCGAGTGTGTCGATAAACCTGGACAGAGAGGACCACAGACATCCTTAGGCAAGTCGTTTCTCCCCTTTAAAGCACAGTGTCCTTTGGGGACAAAACAAACAAATGAGGTTTTATTCTAAGGCAGTACATTCAGGTATAAAACCCATCTCCAAAACAAAATGTAGAGCAAAGCCTTATTTGTGGAACAAATACGAGCTACTAGAAGCAGTACGCGCTGGAAAGAGGAGTAAATACAAGAGCTCTGCAAAGCCGGTAGAATTATATCTGAAAGGAAGGAGTCGTTCAGTGAATGAGAGCCCTTTCCCCTCCATCACTTCATTTTATCCTTAACCTAACATGTCTAAGCCATCATTTCAAATGTAACGCTGATTACTTATAACTAATAATAAAAATAAAAAAAATAATACAAATACAAGAATGTTTCCTCTCTTACAAGTTAAGAATATGGTGATAGAGGGGGGAAATTCAACTAAGGTAACTTATAAACTATAGTTTATAGCAATATTGTAATAATGTTGTTGCAGAGATAAAGGAGGTACTATATCAATGCTAAAAGTAAAAATAAAAAGAATATGGGATTTAGTTTTATGGGCTGTGAATATGATCAAGCATTTTTTTTTTTCATTTTCTTCACTAACAAGGAGACCTTGGTCAGGTCATTTAACCGATCTGTACTCATTTATTCATCTTTTGGAACAACTGAGTTTGTTTTTGGGATTAAATGAGATAAATGTGCCTAGACAGAATTTTTTTACAGTAATCTTTCCATAATTTTTAAGCTGCTTTCTGTTTATTTTTTGAGGTTGAAATAAAGTTTAAAATATAAGGCATTCCCTGACCACCTTTTTACAATACCCAGCCATCATCGCTACCCACTTCCTTTGATATATTTCTATTCATGCACCTGTTTGTATCCAGCATTACAGTGTGTAGTTACTTGCGTATGCATGTACTGTATGTTTCGCTCATCAGATACACTGGTCTGTTTTCTTCACCACTGTGTTTCCAGCACCTAGAAAAATGCTCAGCACATAATATGTGTTGAATATATGCCTGAATTGACCAGAATTTGATTGGAATTCTCTTCCTCCTAACTAGTATCGATGTATAGACATAAATTCTGTTGAGTTAAATTCCTCATTGAGCAGCAAGAAGCACTTTCCCTTGCCTTTATCCAAGGGTCACCTCTGAAAAAATGAAAGTCAGAATTTTAATTTCTATGAAATTCTAGAAATTCTAGAAAATTTTCAATTGAATTTTTAATTCTAGAAAAATAATCATCCTCTTCTTGTGTGTTAAAAGAAAGGGGGGGGAGGTCTCAGCACGCAATACTGTAGAAAGGCTGACAAAGGGAAAGCAGCAGAGGCCAGCTGGTGGGCTTCTCCCTGGTTCCCCATGGGCATGACCAGGGGGCACAGGGGTGTCCATGAATTAACCCAAGTCTAGGGAAATAATTTTTTAAAAAAGAATATATGAAAATGATAGAAGCAGAAGGGATATTATAATATTTTTAAAAATTCATTAGAAGGACTTAACAGCAAAGGGTACAAAGCAGAGGAAAATGTCAATGAACTTGAAAACACATCAGCAGCAAAGCCCAGGCAGCGTGGATTTTAGGCCCCAAGAGCTTTAAGGGCTTCCAAGTGAACTCTGACAATTTGGAAAAGTGTATATACCTGAATTATTAATGCAATTGTTCCGAAAGATCTGGGCTCTCTGAGAAGATTTCTACCCCTCTTGGGGGGTGATTATAATCTTTCATTGTGGAAGGAGCAGAGTATGGTCAAAAGAGCTCAGGAATGGGCCCTGGATCTGTATTTAATCCCAGTTCAGTTCTACTGCTCCCTAGTTGTGGGAATTTCTGCAAACTACAAAAATGTCTGTGTAAAATAGGGCTATGAAAATAAACAAAATTTTCTTTAAAATTTTTAAAAATAAAGCTAGGAACATACATAAACAATAAGTGCATAGTGAATGAATGATATACTTCAATTTAAAAATATTTTTTAAAAAGCAATAACAAAAATAAAAAAAAAAGATTTACCTGAAGAATGGATTAAAATGCAGATCACCAGGTCCCAGACCCAGACATTGTGAAATCTGCATCTTTAATAAAATCATG
>JAQZBX010064721.1:0-16438 GCA_029593785.1 Cabassous unicinctus | reverse complement strand
ATCTATGTACTTAAACAAGTTGCCCCAAAATACATGAAACAAACATTGAAAAACCTAAGTTGAGAAATAGATGCCTATACAATTAGAGTGGGGACTTTAATACACCGTTATCACCATTAGGGAGAACATCTCAACAGAGCACCAAAAAAGAAACAGAGACTTGGAATAATATGTCAGAGAATCTAGATCTAATAGACAGCTGCAAATCAATAAGGGACAGAGACTAAGAAAAAGCACAAATATATGGAAGTTAAACAACAGACTCTTAGACAATCAGTTGATCAAGGAGGAAATTGCAAATGATATAAGTAAGTATCATTAAACGAATTAAAATGAGAACATGATATATCAAAACCTATGGGATGTGGCAATAGAAATGCTGAGAGGGACTTTTATAGCCATAAATGGCAATATTAAAAAATAAGAAAGGGCTAAAATCAAAGACCTAACTGCACACAAGGAGGAACTAGAAAATGAACAACAAACTAATCCCAAAGCAAGCAGAAAGAAGGAAGTAAAGTTTAGAGCAAAGCTAAATGAAATTGAGAATAAATAAAAACACAGAAAATTTTAACAAAACCAAAAGCTATTTTATGAGATTAATAAAAATCACAAACTCTTAGCTAGACAAATAAACAAAGAGAATAGGAAGAAGATTCAAATACATAAAATAAAAATCAAGGGAAGTTTTATCATCACTGATCCCACAGAAATAAAGAATATCACACGAGGACACTTTGAAAAATTGTATACCAACAGGGAGCATAACTTAGATGAAATGGAAAATTTTCGAGAAAATCACAAGCAGCCTATCATGCCCAGGACCAGATGGCTTCAGAGGTGAATTCTACTAATCATTCAGGAAAAATCTAATTTAAATCCTGCTTAAAATCTTCCAAAAATTAGAAGTAAAGTGAATATTGCCTAAAGCATGCTATTATACCAACATCATCCTAACACCAAAGCCACATAAAGGGGCCAAAAGTAAAGAAAGCTACTGACCAATCTCTCTAATGAACCTGGATGCTAAAAATCCTCAAATAAATACTTGCTAATCATATTTGATAACATAGGAAATGAAGCATAACCTGTGACCAAATGTGTTTCATTTCTGGTATGCAAGGATAGATCTACATAAGAATGTCAATGTAATATATCACATTAACAGATCAATAGAAAAAAATCATATGATCATCTCTATTGATGTAGAAAAGCATTTGCCAAATAAAGTATCATTTCCTTTCTTGATAAAAACACTTCAAAAAATAGATGTAGAAAGAAACTTCCTCAACATTGAAATGGGTATTTTGGCAGGATGAGATTATTTATGAATCCCAATAAGAGAAAGATTTTGTTTGTAAAATACTCTATTCCCCTGGGTGTGATAACATTTGATTGTATTAAATTAAAAGGTTTTATGTTTATTGATAAAATCAATTTATAGCTTTTGATTCAACCATGTCAGTAGAGCATGACTCAGTTTGAGTCCCCACCCCTTGGAGTATTGATATAAATAAGTACTCACTCAAGAAGATACACAGGAAGAGAGAGAGCTCTGTCATTTTTTATCCTGGGCCTCTGGGAAGAGAAAAGCCATTCCCCTGATATTTTGTAGCTGAAGAGAACAGAGTAGCTGAGTACCTGAGAAGGCCTGGAAAGGAAACAATCCTTATACCAGAGATTGATATAGGAAGCCCTGAGAGACTAGGCAGAGATCATCTGTCATCTGGGTTCAACACGTGGCAGCTGACTTTGGTAAAAAAAAAGTACCCATTATGGGACCTTAAGTTGAACTTCCCATTGTCTTGGGAATGTAAGCTTTTACCCAAAATAAATAACCTTTATAAAGCCAGAAGATTTCTGGTACTTTGCCTAAGCACCCCTTTGGCACACTAATATAAGTATATATGAAAAACCTACAGCTAATATCCTATTCAATGCTGAAATGCCAAAGGCTTTTCCTCTAAGATCTGAAACAATTCAAGGATGCCCAGTATCATCACTCTTATTTAACATTGTATTAGAAGTACCTGCTTGAGCACTTAAGCAAGAAAAAGATATAAAATGTATCCAAAATGGAAAGGAAGAAATGAATTTTCACTATTTGCAGATGATATGATTCTATACATAGAAAGTCCTGAGAAATATATAACAAAGATTCTAGAGCTGATAAATGAGTTCAGTAAAGTGTCAGGATTTAACATCAACAAGATAATCAGTAATATTTCTGTACAACAATAATGAGCAAACAGAGAAGGAAATCAAAAGAAAAAAATTCCATTTACAATCAAACTAAAATAATTAAATCCTAGGTATATACTTACCTAATGATGTAAAGGACTTGTACAAAGAAAACTACACACCATTGCTAAAGAAAATCAAAGAAGACCTAAAGAAATGGAAGAATATAGCATACTCATGGATTAGAAGTATAAACAACAGTAAGATGCGTGTCCTACCTTAACTGATTTACAGATGTATTTCAATCTCAATAAATAATAAAATAGCATTTTTTACTGAATTTGAAAATTTAATTTTGAAATTTATTTGGAAATGCAATGGGCCCCTATTGCCAAACACGTCTTGAAAAAGAAATGAAAAATTGGAGGAATCACTCTACTTGACTTTAAACACACTACAAAACTTCAGTGGTCAAAACTGCATTGAATTAGGATAGATATACAATCCAACGGACTTGAATTGAAAGCTATGACATAGATGCTAGAATATAGTCACATGATATTTGACAAGGCCACTAAGACCACTAAACTGTGGTAGTAAAGCCTCGTCATCAATGGTGCTGAGAGAACTGGATATCCAAATTCAGATCAATAGAAAATTTAACTCAAAATGGATTAAAGACCTAAATATAAGAGCCAAGATCATAAAGCTCCTAAAAGATAATGTAGGGAAGCCTCTATGAGATGTTGCATGAGGAAAATGCTTCTTAAACATTACACCAAAACCACAAACAATGAAAGATAAAATAGATAAATAAGACTTTCTCTAAATTCAGAAATTTTGTGCTACAAAGGAGTTTGTCAATAAAGTGAAAAGGCAGCCATTCACTGGGAGAAAATATTTGGTAAATGCTTATGCAATAAGAGCATAATATGTTGCATATATAAAGAAAACAAACATCTCAAAAATAAAAAAACAAACAACCCATTTTATAATTGAGAGACAGATTTAAATAAACATTTATACAAAGAGTAAATACAAATGACTAAAAAGCACTCAAAAAGATGCACAAAATCACCAGCTATTGGGAAATTCAAATCAAAACTACGAGATATCATTTTATGCCTATTAGGCTGGCAGCTATTAAAAAATCAGAGGACTACAAGTTTTGCAGAGGATGTGGAGAAAGTGAATCCTCATCCACTGCTGGTGAGAATGTAGAATGGTGCAGCCATGAGGAGGAAATTTTGATGGTTCCTCAGGAAGCTAACTATAGAAATGACATATGATCCAGCAATCCCCCTACTAGGAATATATCCAGAAGAATTGAAAGCAGGGACACAAACAGATACATGCACACCAATATTCATAATGGCATTATTCACTATTACCAAAATTTGGAATCAACCCAAGTGTCCATCAACAGATGAATGGATAGGCAAATTTTGGCTTAAACATACAATGGAATATTACTCAACTGGAAGAAGGAATGAAGTATTGACACTTGGGAAAACATGGATGAATCTTGAAGACCTTATGTTGAGTGAATTAAGCCAGTCACTGAAGGAAAAATATTACATGAATTCACTGATATGATTTAAGCAAATTGAGCAGGCACACAGAGCTACAGACTGGAAGTTAGGAGAGCAGGGGACAGAAAGAAAGTAAGGGTTAGTGAGCCAATTCTCAATATGGACAAATTCTATAATAATGTGGATGGGGGTGGTTGGGCATTGGATGGGAGTGATAGTGGTGCAGTGATGTGATGGTGTGCTCAACTGTAAGGGGTAGTAGGGTGGGGGAATTGGGTTGAACTCTTCTTGGAATTGGAGGGGGGCTGAAGGAAAGAGCAGCTTAACTCTGGGGATTTGTAGGTCTGTGGTTAAAACTACAATGTAGGGAATGTCTTTTTGACAATTATGGCAGGGATTGGTTACTGGTGCAGGCTATTGGGGGTGGGGGGATATAAAGGATAAGGAGCATTTGGGGCATGCTTCTATGGAATATGGAAGTGTTCATCTTGTCATAGTGTGTTATTTCAGTGGTTGGAGTCTCACACAATAAACAAGAAAATATTAAACTCTCATCCTAGGGAGTCTTACTATGTACTCAATTAGAGAATCAAGAATCTCTCAAAATCATAAGAAATGCTTAATGAAAGAAAACAGAACAATATGTAAGGCCTCTATATTATTGATTGTAACTATGAATCTTATTCTTGAAGAATTGAAGCTTAGTGGTTGCCATAAGTTCTGAGGGGAGCAGGAGGGAAGAATAGAATATATGAAACAGGGAATTTTTAGGGTATTGGAATTGTTCTGAATGATCTTACAATGATGGATACAGGCCACTTAAAATTCATCAAATCCTATAAAAGTGTATAGTACAATATCTAAACCATAATGTTCACTGACCATTTTTAATAGCATTGCTCTAATAATTGTACATCAGTTGTAACAAATGTATCATACACATTTATAATATTATTGATAGGGTTGAGTGGGAGAGTGGAGGGGATTGGTACATGGGAATCCTCCATATATTCTATGTGAGTTTTCAGTAATCTGAAGCTTCTTGGAAGGTAAAACAAACAAACAAACAAAAAAGACATTTGGGCAACATACAGAAGAAATTGTCACTATACAGGAAAGATAACAGATCTTTCAGTGATGAAAGACACAAGAACATTTTTTTTAATTTTACTGTTTTATTATTTTTATTTTATTTATTATTAATTTCATCATTATTATTTTACACTATTTCTATTTGTTTATTTTTTTACTTTGTTTCTGGGGAGGTTTTGAATCACAGGAGGTTCACGACTGTGGCAGGGGAGGATCACTGGTGCATCATGTTGTTGATGGGGGATGTGTGGGGAGGGATTCACCTCTATGGCATATGAATATGCTTAAGTGGTCATGGGTCATTGTCTCAGTAGGAGGAGACCCACATGATAACTGACAGAATATTGAACTCCCATCCTGGGAAGTCCAGCAATATCCTGTAATACAGCAAAATGATTCACCCGAGTACATGGGCACTGACTAGTGAAGGAGGACAGACCAGTACACCAGGTTCTTGACATTAATGGTTGTACTTATGAACCTTGCTCTTGTGAAATTGAAACTTAGCCTAGTATTATATATTGCCTAAGAGTTACCTCCTGAAATTCTCCTAGTTGCTCAAATGTGGCCTCTTTCTAAGCCAAACTCAGCATATTAACTCACTAACTTCCTCCTGTGTGGGACATGATTTCTGGGGATAAGCCTCCCTGGCACTGAGGAATTATTAACAAGCACAAACTAGCAATGCATTTGGAAAAAGGTCTTGACAAATAGGGGGGGAATATTAAGTACAAACGAGTTTTTATGGCTAAGAGATTTGAAAGTGAGTTAAGAGGTCACTCCAGAGGTTACACTTATGTATGTCTCAGTAAGATCCCATTGACTGACACATTAAACAGCACTTTAAACAGCAGAGCTTCTGAAGGCTTTAGAGACATCTAGGCACTATAAGAAGTGAAGACAATCTCAGGAATTTGACCCCTTGTCAGTGGGCCTTACTTTGGAATATATGCTCCCTAATGTTACATAATTAGACTCATTTATAATATTCCTCTACGAGGCTCTTCTGCCCCTTTTATTCGAAACTGTAATTAGCCTTATGCTCATTAATTATATATCCCAGAGACTTATATCTTCATTCTGTACATATGCTGGTTGAGCCTAGAATCCCAGCAAAGTTGCAACACCTACTCTCCAGTCCATCAGAGTCACCCAGGACAGCTAACAAAAGGATGATGATGGACAATACCCATCCCAAAATACAGAGAATCTACAACTGCAAGCCAGACAGTTCCATCCATCTTCACTATTCATTCTAAGCTCTCTGTCAATCACAAACAGAGTAGACATCTCCATCCCAAAATCCTCAAGATTGATGAATGAATAAAGATAAAGGGAAAGCAAATATGGGCTAAATAGACTTATTATTATTCTAGCAATAAAAGAGCTTGTATCATTGATATAAAGGCTTTGGCCTCAGAGGTTCTGAGGGGAGTGAGAGGGAGAAGTAATTGTAACATGGGGTATTATGGGGACATTGGAATTGTCCTGCATGGCATTGCAATGAAGGTTACAGGCCATTATACATTTTGTTAAATCCTATAAAATTGTGTGGTGCAAAGTGGAAAGTATAATGTAAAGTTTATACCATGGTTAGTACCAATGCTTCAATATGTGATCATCAATTTTAATTAATATACCACACTAATGAAAGATGTTGTTATTTGTGGAAGATATAGGAGGGGGCAGTGGTTGGGTATATGGGAATCTCCTATCCCCCCTTTAGCAGTTTGGTATTATTAATGAATTCCAAAAATAGTTATTGGATTATGTTTGTGAACTGGTCTGTTCCTCTGGGCATATTATATTGGATTGTATTCAGAGGTTTCACTTTTACTTGATTAAATAATATTTAAGGCTTTGATTGGGTCATGTCACTAGGATGTTGAGACCCTGACCCCTTGGTGGGCCGGGACTCAGAGAAAATAACATAGTAGAAGAGAAAGTTAGAGTTTTAATCCTGGAGCCCCAGGAAGTAAATACACAGAGAAGTAGATATGTGAGGAAAGAGAGACGGCTCCATTAGACAAAGCAGAGGCCCCATGAAGACATATGAGCCATTTGCCTAATACTTTACAGCTGACCTTGTGGTGAGAACAGAGGAGCCGGGCTCAGAAAGAGATGAGCCCAGAGAGAAACGAGCCCTGGGAGACAGACAAGACTTATCCCAGCCTACAGCTGATATTGGACGAAGCTGGGACCACGTAGCCTTAAGAAAAGGAGGAAGACTGAACCCTCACAGACATCTTATGCCATCTTGCATCAACATGTGGCAACAGACTCTGGGTGAGAAATTATCTCTTACAGTACCTTGAGTTGGACTCTTTAGAGCTTTGTGGCTGTAAGCCTCTACCCCAAATACACTTTATAAAATAACTGGTTTCTGGATTTTGCATCACTGCTCTAGCTGAGTAATAAACTCCCTAAGATGTCTCCCTTGTCTGTTTGTTCATGGCTTTTGCTTGGCTTGTTGTTTTTGTTCTTTGTTTGCACTTATCTGCTCATTGTTTTTGCTCATTGTCTGCTTGTAGTCTACTTGTTGTTTATTGCTTGCTGTCTGCTCATTGTCTGTTTTTTCTTTAAGAGGCACCAAGAAGTAAACCCAGGAACTCCCATCTGGGAGTTGGGTGCTCAACTGCTTGAACTATATCTTCTCCTTGCTTGTTTTTGCCCATTGTCCGCTCATTGTTTGCTCATTGTTTCTTTCTCTGTTTTTGCTTGTTGTCTGCTCTTTGTCTGCTTGTTGTTTTTTCTCGTTGTCTTCTCATTGTTTTTGTTCATTGCCTGCAAATTGCTTTTGCTTGATGTTTGCTCATTGTCATTTAATTGTTTGTCTTCTTTAGGAGGCACCAGGAATGAAAACTGGGACCTCCCATGTGGAAAGCTGAGAGTCAACTTCTTGAGCCACATCAGCTACCCTCCTCTACATTTTTTATGTAACTTTTATGTAATCTAAAGCTTCCTTAAAATAAAAAATATATGTATATATTTAAAAAAGAAAATGCATTACTCTTATGTGCAATCTACTTCAGACAATAGAAGAGAGACACCTTTCAATGCATGCTATGAGCTGTAAAAACAAATTACAATAATAATTAAAGTTTCAGACAAAGAAGTTACAAAAATTAAAACCAAAAACCCATCAATAAAATACACAAAAATAATTGAAAATATTTTTTAAAAATGTATGTTCCTATTTCTACTCTCTGTTCTTCTGGATATATACCTCGTAATGGTATTGCCATATCATATGGCAAGTCTGTATTCTACTCCTTTAGTAACTGCCAGACAGTCTTCCACAGCAGTTGTATTATTCTACATTCTTACCAACAGTGAATAAGTGTTCCTATCTCTCCACATCATCTCCCACATTTACAGTTTAATGACTTTTTAATAGAAGCCATTCTAATAGGTGTGAAATGATATCACATTTAAGTTTTGATTTGCATTTCCCTAATCAGTAGTGATTTTCAACATTTTTTCATGTGTTTCTTTGCCATTCATATTTCTTCTTGGACAATTGTCTTTCCAAATCTTTTGCCCATTTTTTTAATTGGGTTGTTTGTCTTTTCATTGTTGAGTTGTATGATCTTTTTGTATATCATGGATATTAAACCCTTATCAGATTTATGATTGCAAATAATTTCTCCCATTGTGTCTGTTGCATTTTCTGCATTTTTGTGGCATTATTCATGATTCCTAAAAGTTGAAAACATCCCAGGAGTCCATCAAGTGATGAATGGCTAGGAAAATTGTGGTATAAAAAGAAATGAAGTCATGAAGCATATGACAACATGGATGAACCTGGAGGATATTATTTTGAGTGAAGCAAGCCATACACAAAAGGACAAATACTGTATGGCTTATTATGAACTAAAATATTGTGTCAACTCATGGAGTTAATGATTATAATATAGGTCTCAAGAAAATAGAATGAAGTTAGAGAACAGAAAGCTGAGGTTTAATCTGTGCAGAATTGGTAAACCTGTTTCTAAATATTTGGAAAATAATAGAAATGGTGAAAGCATATCATGGTGCTTGTAACTAGCAATGTTATTATTGTATGGGTATGACAGTGGTAAAAAAGTAAAAGCTAAGATTATGTATATTACTAGAAGGACAGCTAAAAACTGTAACATGGTACTGTATATGAGAGTAAAACCTCATGTAAAACAGAAATATGGGTGATAACGCATATATAAGACTCTTTTTACCAAATAGAAATACAAATATACTAGAAAGAAGGAAAAAGAATAGCAGCTATGTATGGCAGGGAAGGCATAGAAAAATTGTGAGGTGATGAGTTTTGTTTGTTTATTATTGGAATAATAATAGTGCTTTCAGAATGACTGATGTGATAAATGAACAAATACATGATTACACTGCATACCTTTGATTGTACAATTTAGATGGATTTATGCTTTATCAATATGTACCAATAAATTTATTCATTAAAAAATTAAAATTAAAATATAAAAAATGTCAAAGTGATATAAAAGATGGCAGCATTTGACACGACAGGTTTCATCACCCCACAAAATTTTTAAACAGCAAGCAAAAACTGGCAGAACCTTCTTTCACAGAGCACTAGAAAAGAGCGTTGCAGCAACTTTGCAATCACTGATATAAGAAACATACATCTTAACAATGGTGGGAAAACCTCATGGCATCATTACTCTTCCCATACCTTTTACACAGATCTCTGAGGAGACGACCTGCGATATCACCACTCTCTGGGTTTCATGTATGTCTGTACAATTCTGCCTGGTGGCAGCCTAGAGAATGAAAAAGAACACTCATCTTTGATTCTCTGTCTTAGAAATTTCCCTGAATGTAGGCACAGCTACAACAGTTTAAGAAATAATAAATTTACCCCTACCTCGGGCAAATGGTTTCCATGTTTAATACATATAATAGAGTGCCTGGTACTGGAAGGAAAGATTCTTTCAAAGGGGGAAGAGGGATTTGTGTAAATGGAAATTTCTAAGGCCATGAAAAAACACACATAAAAATGCATTCTCAGAAAAGAACAGAGAGGACCCTACACTTTCACCTTGAGTTCTTCCTCTGGTTCATTGTTAGGCTAGCTAAGCTCTGAAGGAAAGTAGTAGCTAAACCAGTGCCAAACTGCAAATACAGTAAAAGGTATTATTTTGGGGGGGGGCATGCATTGGAGTGGGGGTAACAATGTTGTTAATTCAGGTAATCTCTGTCATAACACTAGCTGCATACATACTTAAGGAAATGAAAATTCAAGGACTAAATTCCAGAGTTACCACATTAAAATATCAATATGTTCAGTGAACAGCAAATTATTACAAGACATTCAAATGACTAGAAATTATAGTCTATCCAAATGGGCAAGATAAATATTAGAAACCATCACAGAAGAAGACCAGAATTTGGAGATTTCCAAACAAAGACTTTAAAAAAAAATTCTTCTAGGAGTGTCCAACACGGATCAAGATGGTTGTATGAGACATTCCAGGGTCCTGTCCCATCACAGAAATTTTGAACAACTGGCAAATACAGACAGACACATCTTTCTCAAAGCGCCACACAGGTGTTAAAGGTTTGCCTGGTGAGTGTCAAAATAAGACAAAAGGCAACTTAAAAATGGTAGAATAGCATCCCCTTGGTGCCATTCTAACACCTCACCCTTCCTCACATCAACTTGTCATATACCTGTCCCTCATGTTCACTGTGAGTCCCTTATGCAAGTTTCAGAGAAAGAGCAGAGCAACCCTAATGCACATACAGTATATATGTATATCCAAGCTAGTCCATATTGTGACATTGTGACAGACTGAACCAAGATACTAATCATAGGTTGGCTGTCCCAGAACATGACCTACATGTTGAGGCAGCTCACTGATGTCTGCTGCAGAACACTGCAGGAGAATAAGCAAACTTCAGCTGCCTGAAGAAAAGGATTGTAGTTTGTGGTACATACAGTGTGCCATCGAGGACCATCAGTAACTGAAGTTTCCTGGGGAAAAAAGAAAATTCACATCTGTTTAAAGAGAGGAATTCCTAGGGCCACATGCACATATCTATGACAAGACACATGTTCAGAAAAAAACTGGCAGTTCATATGTTTTATGTCAGTGCTACTCTCTGAATACTTTGTATGAATAAGATCTAAAGGAGAGAATCAAATAAAACAATCAACAAAAACTGAAAAAAAATATGTTCTTATTTACCTGTGTTATTTTTTTTTTCTTTTGTAAGCTACTCATATTAAAGGAAATAACAATTATACCACAAACTGGATGCATTCTTAAGGAACTTATGCCTCAGTTTCTCAATTCTAAAGCTAAAATTTTAAAATATCAAAATGCCTAGGTTGCAACAAATGATTCTAAAACATAAACAAAGTTGGAAATAATGAATCATGAAAAAGTACGTGATAAATATTAGAAAACATCAAGGAACATCAGTACTGGGATATACCAGACAAAGACTTTTAAATAATGATACTAAACATGCTCAAAGAGATATCAATCAAGAGATAGAAATTTAAAATTTTAAAAATCAATGAAACATAGCTGAAGAAAACAGTAACAGAAATTTTTAAAAATCCCTGGAGGGATTCTAGACATTTTGGATCTATCAGATAAAAATAAAAGCATCAGTGGACTCGACAATAACACAACTGAAGTCATTCATTTTGAGGACCATATGGAAAATAGAATGAAGAAAATTAAACTGAATCTGAGAGACCTATGGCACACCATAAAGCATGCCATGATACACACTATAGGAAAGCTAGAAGGAGAAGAAAGAAAAAGGGAAAGAGAGACCATTCGAGGTAATGGTGGTTTACAACCTCCCAAATTTAATGAAATATATACATAAATATTTCCAAAAAGGTCAATGACTTCTAAACAGAATAAACACAATCAGCACGTAATGGGAAAATACACACCTTCAAATGCCAAAAAATAGACTCTGGAAAGCCACAAGAGAGAAAGTTTCATTATAAGAGATCAGCTAAATTAAAAAAAAAAAGCAGCTAGCAAGTAATGGAAGAACTGAGGGGCAAAAATGTATGATTTACAGATACCAAAGGGTAAGTTGGTAGAAGTCCTGAATTATCAACAGCTACTTTATATGTGACTGTGTTAAACATCCCAGTCAAAAGCAAACACTGGGAGAATGGATAAGAAAGTATGACTAAATTTTATGCTGTATTCAAGAGACACACTTTAAATTCAAAGACACAAGAAAGTTGAAAGTGAAAGGATGAAAAAATATTACATCTAAAGTGTATACATAGAAAGCTGTGTGGCTATACTCATAGAAGACAAAACGGACTTTACATTAAAAATTGTTCAATAAGACAAAGAAGGATATTATATAATAATAAAAAGATGAAATCATTAAAAAGATAAAATGATTATGAATATATAGGCATATATAGAAATATATAGAAAGTCTCAAAATAAGTGAAGCAAACATTGAAAGAAATAATGGGATAAAAAGATGGGTCTACATTGATACTAGTAGACTTTAATACATCACTTTGAATAGCAGTTAGATAATCTAGACATAAGATCAATAAATCAATAAAGGTTTCAACAAAACTCTAAACCAAAAGTCATTGTAAAAATATGAAACACTTCATCCAACTAAAGCAGATTACATCTTCCCTCTAAATAAATGTAAAATAATCCTAAATAAACACAAATAAATGGAATTGTATTCCATGTATATGTATAAAAAAAATAAAAATCCTTAAGATGCCAATACTACATTAAGCAATTTACAGATTGAAAGCAATTCCAATAAAAATTCTAACAGCAGTCCTTGCAGAATTAAAAAATAAAAACATCAAATTTATATGGAATGCGAAGAGGCTCCAAATAGCCAAAAACGTCTTGAAACAGAAAAAAGTTGGAAGATGCACACTTCTTGAATTCAAAATTAATTACAAAACTATGATTTTACTATTATCAAAATGGTGTGTTATTGGCACAAGGACAGACACATAGACAAATGGAATATGATTGAAAGTTCATCTATTGTCATCTATGGACAATTCATTTATAAAATTTTTTTAATTTCTTTCTCACCCCCAACCCCATTGTTTGTCTGCCCTCTCTGTCTGCTCGCTGTTCATCTTCTTTTTAGGAGGCACTGGGAACCGAACCTGTGACCTCCCACATGGGATGGAAGCACCCAATCACTTGAGTCAACTTCACTCCCAATATTCATTTTTTACAAGAGTCCCAATTCACTCAATGGGGAATAAATGATCTCTTCAACAAATGGTGCTTGGAAAATGGGTAATCCAAAGCAAAAGAATCAAAGTTAAACCACCTCACATTCTACAAAAAAATTAACTGAAAGTGGAACAGTCAAATAAAGGATAAAAGTATAAAAGTCTTAGAAGAAAACATAAAGAAATATCTTCAGGATCTAGTATTAGGCAAATAATTATAACATACTACCCCACCATGTGCATAAGCAAAAAAAGAAGAGTAAAATACATAAATCTGACTTCGTCAAAATTTAAAAGTTTTGCTGTATCAAAGAGCAAAATCAAGAAAGTGAAAAATAAAAAACAGAACCTACAGAATAGGAGAAAATAATACTAAACATATATATGATAAAGGTTTAATAAAAGAATATATAAAGAATTACTATTATTCAACAACAAAAAGACAATGAATAAGCTAAAAAAATCGTTGGGGATTGTGTAGATCAGTGATTGAGCACCAGCTTCCCAAGTATGAGGTGCCAGGTTTAATCCTCAGTCCCAGCACCTCAAAAACTAAATAAATAAATAAGGGCCAAGGACTTGAAAAGACATTTCTCTACAGAAGATATTCAAATGGCCCAAAACCTCATGGTTTACCTTAGATATCTTTGTTCTTCATAAGTGACTCTTAATTCTTTTAATGTTTGTAAATAAACCAAAATTTGGTACTGAGTGAGAGCTCTGATTTTTCTGAATGTGATTTCATAAATCAATTATTTGATGTCTCCAACTAAACTTAAAATAGTTAAACAGCAGGCAATAAAGTAGAATTTGTGGGTGAAAAAGTGTAACAGTATTGTTAGATTTAAACCTGAATGTATTAGTGAAATTGTAAATATACTCTTATGAAATGCTGTTAATAAAATTCAACATTGGACAAAAAAAAAACATGCAAGAAAAAAAAAGAATTATCAAGTGTAAGAAGAAATTATTTTTAAAAACTTATAAAATATATTTCTAACCCCAAAATTTGTAGAAATAGTGACATCATAGGTAACATATCTCTGTCATATAAGATGGAGATAAAGAAAAGAAATTAAAAGAGGTGAAAGTATCCTCATAATGATGTTTCAATTTTTAAGGAATTACTAATTACATGCAGCTTATTACATGATAAAATACACAATTATAAAACAAACATAAATAATATTCAATATTTGCATGCACTAGCTAAATTATTAAATATTATAAATATATTAATAATTGAAGAGTCTGGCTCTTACCCAAAATATTATGTGTGGTCACTCAGTCCTGACTATAGAAAATTACAAAGCTTTATCTGACAGCCTCTTGAGAGAAAGCTGCCCTACCCATATCAGGCATGATATGTCATACACTCAGGAATCCCTTGAACCAGCCAAGCTTATACACATATCTGTATTCCTAGTCTAGGTGTCTCAAAGTAGTGAGTCCTTATCTGGGGTCATGACTAAGGTGGTTTCCTAGTGCCTCATCCATGACCTCCTAATTAGAGGACCTTTGCTGAGATAATTCTCCCCACTCTGTCGCAGAACTTTTCTACTCAGCCCTTCTCTCTGTCTTTCCATCTATCTTGCCTCCCCAGTCAGTAAAAAAGGCAGAAGATTTTTGATCAGGGCTACTTGACAGCGAGACAATTTTCCCCATTTGCATTATCTATCATCTGACCCTGTCAAGTGCCATCTCAGTGTTCAATGAAACACTGAGAATCATTGCCTTTTATCTTTTGCTTACTGATTGCACTGGCATTAGGTGCATAAAGGCTTTATTGTTGATTTTAGTTTGACTCTTTGTACTAATTGCCCATCTTAATACCAGGCAGCTGGAAAAATTCGTACAGTGAGCAGATAGGTAAATTGAACACAATGACATTCTAGAAGAGCAACAACTCTAAGAGTACTGCAGGCCAGTTCACCAATGTGTCTTAGGGCATTAACAGACTCAAGGATCTTGTGATGTGTTAGTGGGTACCATGAGACAATATATCAAACATGTTAATGGGTCTTAAGACATGCTACAGTATTGCTTGCAGAAATATTTCAGTTCCAGTGGGGAGCTTCTGTAGTTCTCCTTAGCTCTCAGCTGCACAGCCAAGCTGGCCCATGAGTCCAATTGTAAATTGAACAAAGGATCTCTAAGTCTCTTCAGGAAGAAGTTCCTCAGGCACTATTCACAGTCTCAATGAGACTAAAACTCTGAAAGGACCCTTGTGCTGAAATATGATTGTTACATCTAAGAAGATCCCTGGCACCCATTAACACCTTATCGCACAGAAAGTTAGACATATGCTTTCAGTGGATAAGACTTTGGAATCTTTCATGATCTCTTTGCCTAGAGGCATGAAGAGACCATAAAACTTGGTTAGTTTGCCTCCACCATAAACGTGGTAATCTTGTTAAACTTAATGAGGAAAAATGGTGCTGCATGGGGCATTTTAATATAGACTCCCTCCTGCAGAATGCCCTGAGAGCAGCTACTACCAAGACCACAGAATGCCAGCAGCTTACATAGTAGCAGGGGCAGAGCTGCCTCTGTGATGTCTGGATGCTGGATGATCCCATGCAGCACTCATCACCTCTCAATCTCTCTATGCTTACCCTACTGTATATAGTTGCCATTCTGTTTTCATTTCTCTAGTTTATTTGTATTTATATTTTGTATAAACAGTGCTATAAATAATCTCTAACTGCCACATCAGGTTTTCCAATTCTTCTTTCTGTTTATAGTGTGTTCTTGATGTCTTAATCTCTTTAGCTATATTGTCTTTCAACTCATTGACATGATTTAGGAGATTTGTATGAAACTTACTCATTATTTGTCTCAAATCCTGTCTCATCTGGGGCTTTGATATGTTCCTTTGCTTGAGCCATATCTTCTTTTTTCTTAGGATGGCTTGTAATTGTTTGCTGATGCCTAGGCAACTGAGTATGATGGTGAATATATTCTTATGTCACTCTCTTGCATAGGGATTTAGTGGTGAGAGGCTGTGTGTTACTATTGTTCCTTTACTCTTGATTCAAACTCTTATTTCTTTATATTTGTTTCTGTTTAGTTTCTCAAATTTGGGCCATGGACCCAGTAATGGGTTGCAGACCAGCTTCCCATGGCTTAGGGGAGGCAGGCTGTAAAGGCCCAAACCTGGCTCTTTTACTTGTTCACTTTCATTTTCCTTCCATACACTTTCTTGGTTTGCCAGCAGGTGGTGCTCTTCAGTATACCTCTCAGCCCAAACCTTGGTCAGAAAATGTTTACTGTAACACTGGCTAGAAAAATGTGACAGAAGATCTTGCCTCAGGGCTCTTCAGAACCTTGCAAATCAAATTTTCTCAGAAGATGTTCTCTTCACTTTGCTAGCAGTCCCCTCCCTTTTCCAGGGAAGGAAATAATTCCC
>JAQZBX010064720.1:0-10997 GCA_029593785.1 Cabassous unicinctus | reverse complement strand
CGGCAAACTGCCGTGTGGAGGGGTCTGTGGGGCTCCGCAGCCCAAATTTGCGGGTCAGAACCTGAGTCAGCCTAAGGTTGTGTCCCTCTCTCTCCCCTTTCCGGGAGTGGTAGATCCCTGGAGCCCCCTTTGTCTGTAGTCGCAGGCCCAGAGGTCCGAGAATTCTAAAGAGTGTGGGTGAGGGTGCCGGTAGCAGCGGCCACTGCTGATTAAAAACTCACGGTTCTGGTTCTGTCGTCGCGATTTCCCTCTTTTGTCCCTCTCTCCTCTTGGTGGTGTGCAGTCTTCCCCTGCTGTCCTAAACCCTAGAAGATCTATTTTGGGTCTGTTTCAGCCTGTTCTCTAGCTATTTTTCTCTAATGAGATGTTTTTAAGCCTACTTGGAAGAAAGTGATGCTCAGTGTGTTAGATGTCCACAAAGTATAAGATGATTCTTGTAGAAAATGAAGAGTAAGAAGTAATCAAGGTATAGTTTGCCAACCCTTTTTGGAGTTGCACTTTTTGAGTTGCACTTTGGTGTACTTGTTGAAATTTGAAGGATGAACTCAAGTAATACGCTCAGGTAGAAAATGCTGTGCTTAACTATTTTTTTCCTCCTTGGATTCACTCCAGCATTCACTGTAATTGACTAAGACACTCAGGTAAAATGATGCTGAAAACATCAACTATTTCCATCAACTCTTGATTAAATTGTAGCCTTTACTGAAAATCACACATCATTACTTCTGACAATGAGATTAGAAAACCATTGAGAGGAGTGGATGTGGCTCAAGCAGTTGAGCGCCCACTTTCCACATAGGAGGTCCCGGGTTCGGTCACCGGTTCCTCCTGCCACATCAAGGGTCACCCAAGTCCTCCTGGTTGATAATTCACATGTGGCTTCAGGCCCCTTCCATCCTCCCCTAGGGCAGGACCCCAGTGGTCTGCATGATGATATAGCTTGGGGCCAGGTTCCTGCAGTCTCCAGTGGAGGTTGAGGAACACCACTTGCCTCTCTGTTTCCTGGCTTGGCTCACCAAATGTTGTTACCGGAAAGATCTGGGTTCTGGGCTTCTAGGTTCTTGGCTTATGTCACAAAAGAATTTGAGAATATGCCATAGGATAGGCAAGGGAGTAAAGAGTTTATTAAAGAAACAAGAAAACAAGAAAAGTACATGGTCCAAGGCATGGACTGTGGGCATGCTGCAGAGTGAGATGTGCCCTTTCATGTCTTCTTGAATAAGTGTCCATTAATATAGGCACCAAGGGGGTGGGGGCCCAACCTGAGTCTTGCCTTACTGACGTGGCCAAATCAAAAGCCCTAAATTGATATTTTTAAGTAAACTTAGAACCTTTTAATTTAATACAATCAAAGGGTAGCATACCCTGAGGGACACACCAGTTTACAAACATAATCTTTCTCTTTTTTAGGGATTCACAAAAATACACTCAAACCATCACAGACACCTTGTCCTTTAGCAAGTGCACAGCCCTCCACAGCCACCCTGGACACCAGGTGGCCCTTCAGCCTGGATGGGTACAGAACCCCAAAATGCCAGCTTCTGTGCAGCCAGGCTGAGGCCCCTGACCACATCTCCAGGCTCCTGGTGTTAGTGGAAGGCTCTGGGTCCTGGGCGTCTAGGCTCTTGGCTGTGCTGCATAAAAGAATTTAAGGACATACCATAAGGTAGATGAGGAAGTAAAGAGTTAATTAAGTTAACTGTGCAGGCATGTTACAGGGTTAGATGTGCACATGGGGTCCTGGGTTAGGCCTTTTTAAAGTCTTTCTAATCCCCTTTCCTAACGTTGGGGAGGGATCCCAGCTGTTTGCTGTTCTAATTGGTTGTTCCACCTGTTAACTCTCAGGAAACCAATGGCGAGGCCTTTTTTCTGGAGGTATTTGGGGCTTCCCCCTGACCCCAGAAGAGTTCCAAATGGGATATCATTGCCAGGGTCTCTGTGCAGTCTTTCCAGCATTCTTAGTAGCAAGGGGTTTCTACATGGGGTCTCACAGCCACGTTCCTTACTGGGACTTCTCTTTTCCCTATACCATTCTGCCTCAAATACACCCTCAGAGAGTTTACAACCTTATTCTTAAAGGGGCGCTCAAGTGCGATGGCCATTCTGTAGCTGCTTCCTGCTGTTTATGGGGAGCAGGCCCTGCCTGGTGGTGTAAAACCCTCTGGCTATTCCACTGCAGTTGAGGGAAGATGGGTCTGGCACCATGATTGGAGCTGGATGAAATCCCCACATGACTAATATCTTGTTCTGGAAGGCATTGGTTCTGGGGGAAATAAACTTAGAATTTAAGATACTTGATCCTCCTAAAAAGATAAAGAATTGGTGGTAAGCAGAACCAAACCTGGGGCCAGCCATAACATACTGGACCATGAGAGTGAGAAAGTCCAGGTTCTTTCAGAGGCTGCATCCTCTCAAAGTTGATGGGCTTGATCTTGTAGGTTTCAAATTCTGTCTAAGACTGTTCTGGAGCAATTTACATAGAAACAGCATTCCTCCCTGAGGTACAGGCAGGTTCTTCCTTGTGCTGCAATTAGAAAAATGCTTTGTGATTTTGCTGTACCACAGCAGCAAGGGAGTCTGTTTGCTGTCTAAGGGCTTCTAAGTCACACCTAGTTTCTTTTATGCTGTGGTTAACTCTAGGGAGAGATTAAGGGAGATCTACTGGGTTTGGTATAACCTGCCAACCCCAGTACCCATGGTGGTGGTTATGGCTAGGACAGCTAGGAGAGGTATGAAGAGAGGTTCTGCCCTAGATATAAACTCACAAAGACAGTATAGGCAACAAGACAAGGTTATGGCAAACAAAATTAAGACAGTACTTAAGAGAGTCGTTCTTTTATCTTATAGGCACTTTCATTAACTACTTAGAAAATGAATTGAGTTTACCAGGACTTTTAATATGTTCAACATCCATCTCTATATGATCTAGAATAGAAGAGATATCATATTCATCAGGCATATAGGTACAGTACTTAATACTAATCAATGCACTCATCAACGCATAAGTTTCTCTTAGAGCTGCAATTAATAGATCTAAGCGCCAGGTTTGAATGCCATACCTGTTGTCTCTACATGGGAGCAGGCCATAATGCCAACTGAGTTTGTTTTACTCACATTACTCTGGTAATTATTGCTCCAATTGGTATGTCCTTCACACAGTCAGCATGCTGCAGCACCATTGATTCTAGAGAGAGACTAGAAAGGCAAAGCTCCAATGTTTCACCAGCCTGGAGCATAGTGCCCTTCAGCACAATGAAACAGTGCCAGTCTGGAGGCAATATCCATTGTACACCTGGCCATATCAAACCATCACCAGCTGCTGCAGGAGTCTGAAACTGCAACAGTCTCCATCCACCTTAGGAGCATGTCCAGATGTGGTAGATATTTTTATTGTTTTAGGGGTTGTTGCAACCCACCTAGCCAATAACTCAAATGGAGAGGCACCATGCAGGGTATTTGGGCCTAGTTTGAATACACAAAAGAGTTTGACAATACTGAAGTCTATCTTTTTAAATTTTTATAAAATTTCTAAATACTTCCAATGCAGTTTATAACATATCAAATGAACTATTTTTAGTGCTTTACTTTTTTCTTTACCATGATTATGTTAATTAACAGGTATGTTACTTTAGCAGTACAGGAAAGACTACGTTCCCCATTATTTTATGAAGACCTAAGATTCCCAATGGAATCAAGATTATCTTCCCTTACCACCAATTTAATAAACAGATGGAGATAGCCTCTGACAGGTTTCCCTGTTATGAAGCTACTTTTAAAAATATATATATATTTTATTTATTTACTTCTCTCCACCCCCTTGTTTTTCACTTGCTGTGTCTGTACATCTTCCTTGTTTCTTTAAAAGGCACCAGGAGCCGAACCCAGGACTCTGATGCGGGAGAGAGGTGACTAATTGCTTGAGCCACCTCTGTTCCAAACTAGGTTGTGTCTCTCATTATGTTTTTCCTCCCTGCATCTCTTGTTTCATCATCTTGTTGAGTCAGCTTACTGAGCCTGCCCATTGCGTCAGCTTGCTGTCTTCTTTAGGAGGCACCGGGAACCTCTGCTCCCTGCTTTGTTGTGTCTCTCATTATATTTTTTCTTCTTGTGTCTCTTGTGTCAGCTTGCCACGCCTGCCCATCGCACCTGCTTGCTGTCTTCTTTAGGAGACACCAGGATCCGAACTAGCAACCTCCCATGTGGTGGGCGGGAGCCCAGTCGCCTGAGTCACATCTGCTTCCTAAGAAGCTACTTTTTGTTTTCAATATAAGTTTAGTTTTCTATTTAATAATGGCTCTGTGGAATTAGACATTTAAATATTTCAGTTTAGAAAATGCTTTTGCAAACATCCTATAATGAACCATAACCACATAGACTAGTCACTTTACCTTTATTTTTTATTTTATTTTTTTTTAAAGATTTATTTATTTATTTATTTATCCCCCCGTCCCTTGCTGCTTGTGCTCGCTGTGTCCATTTGCTGTGTGTTTTTCTGTGTCTGCTTGTCTCCCTTTGTTGGGAGGTCTTGCTGCGTCAGCTCACCGCGCCGCGCGGGTGGCTTGCCTTCACCAGGAGGCCCCGGGAATCGAACCCGGGGCCTCCCACATGGTAAATGGGAGCCCTATCAATTGAGCCACATCCGCTTCCCGTCACTTTACCTTTAAACAAGCTTATTAAATGACAATTAGCAACCAATTAAAATTTCATTTATCCATTTAAAAGTCTTGTCTTAAATCCCTCATACTGTTTTGTGAAAACTAGTCATTTCACTTTAGGATAGATCTACATTTCATGAAACAAGAAATTACAATTTTCAGCATCTTAAAGATTGAATACATATAATGCTAATTTATTTAATTGGTATTCTATAAACTTAGGGAGATAATAGCCAATCTAAATAAAATTGAAACCATTATAGTTCATGAAAGAAATGTTTTTTTCCTTCTTTCACAGGCAGCTAAAACCTCTTTTATCTTGAATAAAATTCTAAAATTGTGACTAACCTTAAATCATACTGACTGACAGGTTCTGGTATAACTATAATTGTTTAATTTGTTTTAATCATAATTTAGAAAAGATCTTTCCATTGCTTTCAAGAACTTTTCCTTTACTTACTGAAATTTGGTAATAGAGTGACAGGAGCCTGCAGGCATGGGAGTGAAGACTTTTAAATACAAGGTCATGGCAAGACATCTGAAGTTCATTGCCAGGACTGTGATGATACAGGAAGGGAATGTGGAAGGTGCATACAGGACCCTACACAGAATCCTTACCATGGATGGGCTCATTAAGGATATTAAGCGACGGCAGTACTATGAGAAGCCATGCCGACAGTGACAGCGGGAAAGCTATGAAAACTGTTGTCAGATCTACAACATGGAAATGGCTCGCAAGATCAATTCTTGATGCGGAAGAATCGGGCAGATCCGTGGTAGGGCTGCTGAGGCCTCTGGATAGGAGGCCCAATATGAAAATCTTCATCCAGTTTGTGTCTCCACCTCTTTTTTTTTCCAACCCATTTTCTCTTACTTTTCTCTACAATAAATTAAATCAAGAATAAAAAAAAAAAATTGGTAATAGAATTATTAACCACCCATATTTTAAGGCTGTTTAAAAGGTTTAAATTGGGGGATTACAGGACAAACTCTGATTCTTAATTCCCAGGCCTGGAAGATAGAATTTTTATCTGTCACACCTAGCCCTTCCCTCATAGCTCTTGCAAAGCCAAAGAAGACCCTGGGGGCTGGGTAGATCAAAGAGCTTAGGAAAAACTTTTTCCCTTTCCCAATAGTTTCTATATTCAGATTTCTATATGACCTTTCCATCCTGCTTAGCCTAATTTGGACTCCAGGTATATTCAAGGCACATATTTAATTTTTAACAATTTGAAAAGAGCTCTTTTAAGAATTTTCATATGTTAATTTGATATTACCATCCTGATGTATGAAAATATACGCTGAACAAATAGACACAAATAGAGAGTTACACACAGAAACACACAACTCAATGTTACTTATAATTTTTCTTCTCTTGCAAAATAAGTTTAAGTGTAAAATAACATTATACTCAAAAGAGCTCTTTGAAGGTTACTTCTAATTAATCTGTACTGTGACCACGCAGTTTTGTGCAAGAATTTCATTCTTTTTAGTTATTGACTTATAACAAAATTGCCCCCAATGCTTTAAAATACAATCTACAACATTTTCCTTTACTTCAGAGCTCTGCTTATTTCCCATTTTGACTTTGACAGATCTCGAATGAGCAACACCAATTCCAGTATATACTCACTGAGGTCATTGAAGTCTCAAGGAAACCTATTTTTTTCTCATGCCCTGCTGCTTTTAGGAAACGACACTCAAAGTGGGAGGCCCCCCACTCCCCAGTCCTTGGGGATAACAGGATTTCAGAGGCCTCTGGAATGGAAGAGTGGAATCCTCGAGGGCCGAGGATTCTAGGAGGCAGCAATCTCTTCAAAGTTTGTGGGTTCCCTCTGGGCTCTTGCCCAGAGTAGGTAAATCAGAGTCCACTCCTGGATAATCATGAGCAAAAGCAGAGCCACTGGCACCAGTGGAAGGACAGGAGAGAGGGGTGTCTCCACTTGGCCTTCTACCAAGCCATGGGGAGCAGAAGCTTCCATGGATACAAACAGGAGAGAAAAGAGTAGTTACCATGGCAAAAGTGAGGCCAGTCCTGAAATAACTATAAACAAAGACAAACTCAGGTTAGAATTATCATCACAATAGCAAACATACAGGAGGGTGGGGCTTGACTTGACATAACCATAAACAAAGGTAAATTAGTCTAAGATTACCATCACAATAGCTCAAGTCTAAGGGCAAAGTTTGTAAGCTAGTCACCAAATAATCATAATCAAAGGTAAGTTCAGTTTATAATTACCATTACTATAGCAAGCATATACAAGGGTGAGGCTAGATATGAAGTAACTATAAACAAAGGTAAATTAGTCTAAGATTACCATCACAATAGGTCCAGGATAAATCCACCCAGTTATAGTAATTTCAGCTTTTGTTGTTTTATAATATAAAGGCATCCATATAATGATCTTAACTCTTAGTTACAATTTCTAGTAAGTTTTTACTTCAAACCAAATTGGGCACTTTTGTTTATTAACTAAGCAACTAAAACTATGTTATTAATAACATTAATATAGTTAAGTTTTTCTGCTTTTGCAGGAGATGAACTAATTCCACTGTGATTTCTTTTACACATCAAATCCTATTGCAAGATAGTAGTGACATTTAAAGACCCATTTTTAGGCTATCTTTCACCATTATCCAATTTGTAACAGGAGAAGCCCAAATCTGATTCATGAGTTCCTGGGCATGAGCAGACTGACAAAGTTAAAGCACGCACAGATTAAGACAGAAGGGAGGATTTTACACACTTACATAGCTCAGGGAAAGACCTGACTTTAGAATCACTTTCAGGCAAAGCACATGGCAGAGATTTAATGAGGGACCCTCCAGCTTCGTCACTCCAGGAAAATCCCTGGGCAGCTCCTTGGCAGGGGGCTAAGGCGTCCAGAGAAGCCCTGCCCCTGATAAGACCCCAATAGGGGCTGCTCTGGGGCTGCATCCACTTAGTCATCTCCCTCAAGGGGTAAAGCCCTGGGAGGCATTCTCACTGCAAGGATTGGAGTGTTGCATGGGAAAAGGCAGGGAGCTGGGAATAGCCAAGAACTTTGTAAATCATGGGCCGGAGGTGGCGGAGGCTTAGTAAACGGCCTGGATCTTGATTCCCCATTCACTTCCCTTGTGAGGAAGAACCCAGGCTAGAGAGGTCTAGAGTGGCAGGTGAGGGCCGAATAAGGGGCTCCTGTGCTAAGTAAGAAACTAAGAATCTTACCTGCCATGTCAAGGGTCAACGGAGGCTCCTCCTGGTTGATGGTTCAAGCAGGGCTTCAGGCCCCTCTCGTCCTCCCCTGGGCAAGGCCCCGGAGGTCCACCTGGGGAGGCAGCTTGGGGCCAGGTCCCTGTTGATTGGAGTCTGGATTCGGATGGCTCTGAGGTGATGGTGCCTTTAATGGTGACAGTTAAAAGACGAACCTGACCCAGACCCTGCACCTGCCGCTCTTACGTCTCCATCTTGGTGGCATGCACTCGATTGTTGAAAACTGAGAAGACTGTTTCTAAAAGAGAATTAATGGAAGATTAGGGCCCAGGGAAATTTTTTTTGCAGCTTTCTACAGATTTCTGAGGCCGAATGGCTGATAAAGCGAGTGCCTAGGAGAGCTATCTTTCTCTAGAGTTAGGCTCTACTAGAAGGTATTTTTATTGCCCCTACCAGCTTATCCTTGAAATAAGGCTGGGTTTTTAGGTTCTCCTCTGAGTAATTTCCCCGAGCTTATTATAATTGAACAGTTTGGTAGTGCATTTCCTCATCCCTGCCCTTCATCTTTAGGTGACCCATGTGGTCTGGAAAATGCCCAGAGGTGGGGAGTGGGCTCTGGCAGCCAAGGCTGGGAGCCGGGCACCAGGCCACAGAGTCCTTGAACCTGCAGCCTTTCCTGCCATTGCTGCTTTTCTCTGCTGTTTCCCAGGGCATAAAAGATCCCGTGCTGTCCTAGGAAAGAGCCTCCTGCCCCTCATGGCCCAGCCCCAGCCCCTCAAGAGACTCTGGGACCCTCACACCTGGCCCTGGATTCTCGGGGCAGCAGCAGGAGCAGATGTGGGTCCCATTCTAGATTTTCTCACCCAGCCCTCGTCACCCTTTTATCCAGCTCCCACGAAGGCCTTCCAAGAGCTGGGGGCCCTTGGCCCCGTCTCTGCAGGATGGTTGGGAAAGGGGACCCAGGGTGGTCATACACTGAGGCTACTCCTGGTCGGCGGGAGTCCAGGGTCTGGGTGGTCCTTGAGTCCTGGCTGTGCAGGGCAGGTCCTGAGCTGGGGTGGCCCAGGAGGCAGGGGCTTCTGAACCTGAGGGGATGGGATGGCCAAGCGGTTGTCCACACAGTCAGCCCCCGAGAGGACTTGGGCCCACCTCTGCCTGCAGCCACGCGACAGGAGGGGCTGCCAGGACCCCGGGTGACCAGGCCAGGCTCTCCTGAAGGGCACAGCGTGCGAGTCCTCAGTGCTGGCCTCTGGGCAGTGACACGGAGTCTGGGGACAGGAAGACACATGGCCGACGGGGAGGCCGACCGCTGCTGCCCAGACAAGGCCACCACCTGGCCCGTGAGGGGAGTGAGGACAGCTCACAGAAGGAGCCGGGTGTGGGGTCGGGGAGGGGCCGAGAGGGCTGCCCAGCTCTGCAGCTCCTGCAGCATCACCCCCAGGCCCAGCGGGAATGAATGGAAACCACCCACTCTGTGTTGGGAAATCCCCTAAGATTGTCTCTGAAAGGTTTCCTTTCAGTCTACGAAAAACAATGAATCAAGGCAGCCTGTTTGTGCTCCACCCGCCCTCCCCCACCCCCCGCAGGAACAGCAGGGTGGGCCGTGGGGGCTGGGCAGCCCTTGAGGTCTGGCTGAGGAGACGGGGGCAGCAGGAGGGAGGGCTGCCTGCCAGTCGTCCTGGTCCCGGGGAGCAGCTCCATTGCTGTCCCCAACCCGCACGGCGACGCCCTCGGGGCCCCGCAGCCCCCACACAGCCCCCACAGGCCCTGCGCAGCCAGGCACAGTCGCCCACAGCCCCCCACGTGGGACCCACATGGGCTCCACCAGGCCTCCACAGCCCTGCATGGTCCCAAATCGCCCCCACAGCCCCCATCACAACCTCCTGACCTCCCCTCTCCCCACAGAACCCTCCAGGCGCCCCTCCCTCCAACCCATGAAGGATGGAGGGGCCCTGGGTCTCTCCTGGCTTCTGGAGCTGGAGGTCAAAGCACCCCAAGGGCCTGCAGGTGGGCATGGCCAGTGCCCCAGCCAGGCCTCCATGGGGTCCATGGGGTGTCAGGGGCTCCACAGCCTGAGGCCAGCAACGGGAGCCTGGCTGACGGGATGGCGTCCCTTACGTGGGACCTCCCCCACCTGCCCCTGAGCTCTGCCCTCCCCTGACGTCCCACCCCCATCTGGGACCCCACCATGCTGTCCTGGGAAGGCTCAGCCCCTCCAACAGCTAACACCCCAGGGGCTGCCCCGCCACCCCCAAAGTCAGAGCCTCAGGGCAGGAGTGGGTCTTCCTGGAAGTGACCAGCCCTAGAGAAAGGACACTTCACCTGGGGCCAAGTTAGGGTGCAGCCGAGGGGGTGGGTGGGAAGGCAGGTCCCAGGGGGGCTGACCCACATCCAGTGACCTCTTTAAGAGACTCTTCTGCCAAATCAGGAAGGAAGGGACAGGGCAGAGGTGCCCTGGGGGTCCACCCTGCACGGCAGCTCCCCCCGGGGGAACTGAGCCAGAAGAGGGTCCTGGTGCCTCCTCAGAGCCCACCCCCTTGGGGCCTGGCACCCAGGAGGCCCACCCCGCCCTTGCCCTTAATGGTGCAGAACTCACCTCCCCTCCACCCCAGGACCCCTCAGATTGGCTTAGGACCTGCCATGACCCCCAAGGTCGAGCTCTCTGCCCCACATGCCTGAAAGTGATGCTCTGGGTGCAGATGCCAGGCCAGGAGAAGGGGCCACAGGGGTCCCGAGGCCCTGGACTCCTGCAGGATGTTGCTCTCTGCCCTCAGCTGGAGGAGGCCCAGCACCCTGGGAAGGAGCTGCCCTAGGGGGCGGGAGTGGCCATGGATAGTGGGTCTGTGGGACAGGGCACCGGGCCCCCAAAGGTGACGCCCACCACAGGCCCAGGGCCCAGGAAAGGGGCCAGCCAGGGGTGTGCAAGCCTGAGCTCCCGGGGCCTGTCGACCACCAGTGGGGCCTACTTTGCTGGGGACCCCCACACCAGGGCAGTGCTCTCACATCTGCCAACAACAAAGAGGCTTGTCCAAGTCTGTGACTTGAGGACTATTTATTGCCCCAATCCCCATCTCTTCCCTGTTGGAGAAAACCCCGGAGGTGGCTCATCCGTTGCTCTGAAGGCAGGGGTGCTGCCCAGGGGGAGG
>JAQZBX010064719.1:0-16441 GCA_029593785.1 Cabassous unicinctus | reverse complement strand
TAGTTTTTTTTTTTTTTATTGTTGAGTTGTAGGATCTCCTTATATATCATGATTATAAAACCTTTCTCAGATATGTGATTGCCAAATATTTTCTTCCATTGAGTTGCCTCACTTTTCACACCTTTGAAAAAGCCCTTTGAGGTGCAAGAGTGTTTAATATTGAGTCAGTCCCATTTATCTATATTTTCATTTGTTGTATACTTTGTACCTGAGGGGTAAGAGTTATCATGTAATTATGGTTATTGTATTATTTCATATCTGCCTTTTTCCTTGTGGTAAATTATAAAATGGACAAAGTTTGATATCTGAAATCACTGAAATTGGCTAGACCAACCCTACCTTTTGTATATAGCCATTTCCAAAAAAAATCTCCTACTGTGATGAATATTCCAGATGCATCTCATGGTAGTATACATCCATTTCTGTTGAACGGGTAACCCATTCATTCTTTCACTGCTTAATAATTATATGAAAAACCTTGTACCTGATATTTGTTCTATACTCCCTATTCCAGATGCATTTATCTCTGATAATGATTGTAACCTTGTGATTCACACTGGTTTAGTAAACAACCCCTTGCTCAGTCCTTTAATGTTTATTAATGAAGGAAACTGTGCCACCACAGCCACAATTACTCATTAGTATAAATGTCTAAGTCTGATGTTATAAAATATCAGCATTACTGCAGTCTAGGGAGGCAGGTTTGAGCCATTAAGGAGACTGTTTTCCATTGTTTGTGAAACAAATAAATCTTTCTCCTTTGAAAAATAAAAACAAAATTATTGCCTACCACAAGATCTTGAAGATGTTTTCCTACATTTACTTCTAGGAGTTTTATGGTGGTTGCTTTTATGTTTAGTCCTTGATCCATTTTGAGTTAATTTTTGCATCAGATGTGAGAAAGGGGTCTTCTTTCTTTCTTTAGGTATGGCTATCCAGTTCTCCCAGCACTATTAATTGTATGGACAGTTCTGGCCCGGGTGGGTGGGCTTAACTGTGATATCAAAAATCGCTTGCCTGTAGAAGTGAGGGTCTATTTCTGAGTTCTCGATTTGGTACCATTTGTCAAGCTCTCTGTATTCATGCCAGTGCCATGCACTTTTTTTCACTTTAGCTAAGTAATATGATTTAAAATCAGGAAGTGAAAGTTTTCCACCTTACCCATTGAAATAAATTTGATTATTGGCTTTTCAATTTCTGCAAAAAAGGCTTTTGTGATTTTTATTGGGATTGCATTGAATTTGTAAATCAGCTATGGTAGAATTAACAACCTAACAATATTAATTCTTCCAATCCATGACCATGGAAGGTCCTTCCATTTATTTAAGTCTTTTTTTGTTTCTTTAAGCAATATTTTGTAGTTTTCTAAATGCAAGTTCTTTATGTCCTTCGTTAAATTTATTGCTAAATATTTGACTCTTTTAGGCTTTATTATAAATGGATTTTTTTCCTGATTTCCTCCTCTGATTGCACATCAGTAGTGTATAGAAAGACTAGAAATTTTTTCATATTAATATTTTATACCACCAATTTGCTGAATTCATGTAATAATTATAGTAGCTTTGATGTGGATTTTTCAGGATTTTCTGGAATAGGATAGTATCATCAATGAACAGTGAAAGTTTTATTTCTTCATTTCTTATTTAGGTGACTTTTATTTCTTTTTCTAGCCTAATTGATATAGCTAGAAATTCTAGCACAATATTGAATAATAATGGTGACAGTGGGCATCTGTGCCTTGTTCCTGATCTCAGTGGAAAAGCTTTCAGTCTTTCATCGACTACAATGCTAGCTGTGGATTTTTCTTATATGCATTTTATGATATTGAAGTGTTATTCAGTACCTAGACTATTCTTCTAGTTTTCTGTTGATTGGCATTTACATCTTAAGACTACCATTTTCAGCTACATTCCCATTTATTAGTCAGCTGCTACTCACTATAATGGGGTACCATCAACTCTATGCATTTCCATACTTTTACAGTAAAGGTAATTAAAACTTCTACATACATTAAATATCAGTAATCTATCTCACCCCTCCTCTTATCTCCTTTAAGAATCCACCACCTACCACCAGGGCTTGAAGATATTTTCTGACATTTTCTTCTAGAAGCTTTGTGGTTCTTGCTTTTATATTTGGGGTTTTGATCCATTTTGAGTTAATTTTTGAATAAGGTGTGAGGCAGGGGTCCTTTTTCCTTCTTTTGACTATGGATAGCCAGTTCTCCCAGCACTATTTGTTGAATGGACTGTTCTGCCTGAGCTGCGTGGGTTTAACAGGTTTGTCAAAAATCTCTTGACCCTAGATGTGAGGGTACCATCAATTCATTTCCACTGGTTTATGTGTCTGGCTTTATGCCAGTACCATGCTGTTTTTTACCACTGTAGCTAAGTAATATGATTTAAAGTTCAGAAGGGAGAGTCCTCCAACATCTCTTTTCCCTTTTAAGATGTGTCTGGCTATTCAGGACCCCTTACCTTTCCAAATAAATTTGGTAATCATGCTTCCAGTTTATTTCAAAAATGCTGGTGGATTTTTTTTTATCAGAACTGCACTGAATCTGTATATCAATTTGAGAAAAATTGACATCTTAATGATATTTAGTCTTCCCATCCATCAGCTTGGAATGTTGTCCCAATTTTTTAGGTCTTTTTAAAATTTCTTTTAACGTTGAGTTATATTTTTCTTAATACAATTCTTTTATATCGTTGGTCAAGTTTATTCCTGACTATTCAGGTTTTATCTGTCGTATTTTATTTTCACCACTCTTTTGAGACTTTTAGTTACTTTTACTGATATAATCTTCATTTCTAGACTCTCTTCTAGGTCTCTCTATCCTGTTGTTTTTTTGTTTTTGTTTTTTTTAATTTTCAGGATTTAGCATAATCTTTAGTATTTCCTATAAAGCTGGTTTCTTGGTTATAAACTCTCTCAGTGTCTGTTTATCTGTGAATATTCTAAACTCACCTTCATTTTTGAAAGACAATCTTGCTGCACATAAGATTCTTGGCTGGAAGTTTTTCTCTTGCAGTATCTTAAATATATCATACCACTGTCTTCTTGTCTTCATGGTTTCTGTTGAGAAATTGGCAATTAATCTTTTTGGGTATACTTATATGTTATGCATTGTTTTTCTCTTGCTGCTTTCAGAGTTCTGTTTTCGTTTTTGGCATTTGACTTTCTGATTGGTATTTGTCTCAGAGTTGGTCTATTTGGATGGGAGTACATTGTGCTTCTTGGAAATGGATATCCATGTCCTTCAATAGGGTTGGGAAATTTTCTACCATTATTTCTTCAAATCTTCCTACTGCCCCTTTTCCCTTCTCTTCTCCTTCTGGGAGACCCATGACAAATATGTTTGCATGTCTCTTGCTGTTGTTTAGTTCTCTAAAACCTTGTTCAATTTATTCCATTCTTTTCTCCATCTGTTCTTTTGTATGTTCTCTTTCAGAGGCCATGTCTTCAAACTCACCAATACTTTCTTCTGCTTCCTCAAATCTACTATTATATGATTCCAGTGTATTTTTTATTTCATTTATTGTGTCTTTCATTCCCATGTGATCTGCTGTTTTTCTATGTATGCTTTCAAATTCTTCTTTGTGCTCATCCAATGTCTTCTTAATATCTTTAATCTCTTTAGCCATCTCATTGAATTTGTTTGAACATTATGATTAGTTGTCTCAATTCCTTTATGTCATCTGGTGTCTTATCTTGTTCCATTAGCTGGGTCATATATTTTGTTTCTTGGAGTGGATGTAATTTTTTGTTGGTGTCTTGGCATCTGTCTTATTAGATGTATTTATTCTGGGTGCAGTTTCTTTCTTTAGTGTAGGGTTTTCTTGCCCTTTCTCCCTTGCTGGTTATGTAGTAGGAAACAAGGGTATAGTTGGTGCTGTAATTTGTAGAGGCTCAAGCTGCCTTCATTTCCCTAGGGACCAATGAAACTTCTTTGAGCTTTCTCCTTTGACAGGGGTATGGACAGAGTCACAGCTATGTGTAATAATCCATCATTCAGGCCTATACTGTAGTAGCTGAGAGAGACTGATGAAGCTTCAAGCCCCTTTCTTCCCTGCCTAGGGCAGGGATGAGCAATCTATGCTATGGAGGTCCAAAATGAGGCAGTTGCCCCAGTAGACTTCTGACTACTTAGTCTGCCTGCTGAATGTACCTGCAGTCACATGAAGAAGCTGGTGCAGGGCTTACTAACTTCCTTCTGATATAGGTGGGGCTGAAGCCTAGGAAAGGGCTGAAGGTCTGTCTGGGTGAAAGAAGCCAGTCCCTACCAGCACTGTGATTTTCAGTCAGCCTGACTTCCCTTCATGATGGGGGTGGAGTCAAAATATCAGCTACCAGCCTCTTTCTGACTTGGATAGTGTCAAACCTTAACTGTTCTTAGGGTTATACTTTAGCCAGCTGAATGTACTAATCAATAGCTGAAAATGGTGGCCAACTATTTCTTCCTCTGCTGTTTTTGAAAAATGGAGCTTCCAATTCCAGCCACAGAATAGCTCCTGAGGCAGTTTACACCAACAAAGTCAGATGACCACCATTGTCTTTGGATGGCCTGTATTTTCCTGGAAAGGCTGGCGCAGATACTGCTAGCTTTCTCCCTGCTAGAGGTGGGCTGAGGCTTATGATAGAGCTGCAATCTGATCTGGATGGAAAGAAGCCAGTCCCTACCAGGACTGTAATTTTCAGTCTGTCCACTTCCCCTTGTGCCAGGAGTGGACTTAAAATGGCAGCTACTGGCCTCTTTCTGACTTGGACAGTTTCAAAATTTAGCTGCTCATAGGATTATACTTTAGCCCAGTGAATTTACTAATCAGTGGCTGAAGTTGGTACCTAATTGTCCCTTCCTCTCCTAGTTTTTGGAAGTGAAGCTCCCAATTTCAGCTCTGGAATAGCTCCCAAGGCAGCTAGTGCCACCAGTGGGGGATAGGCACCAGCCTCTGGCATATGGGGTGGTCTACTTATGGATGTACTCTGAAGATCGGCAGTCTCCTCCTTCCATTTTTCAAGGGTGTTGCTGGATGCTCTTCTACTGTCTCAGAACCCCCAAACTGGTGGTATAGATAGCTCTGAGTCATTACTAAGTGACCTGTTGCACGAGCTGACTCTAGGAGTTCCTTATTCTGCTGCCACTTTGCTGATTTTTGTGCCATCTGTTCTTTTTTACTTATTTTTTATTTTTCAATAAGTTTAGATTACAAAAATAATATACTGAAAAAATTTAGGGAGATTCCAGCATACCCCAACCATTCCCCTCCCACAATTTTCCCCATTTAAAACATCTTTGCTAATTGTGGTACATTTGTTACAATTGATGAACACATGTTGCTACTAACCATGGTCAATAATTTACATTATATTTCACACTTCCAACTGCACATTTTTATGTTTTGACTAAGTGTATAATTTCCTGTATCCATATTGAAATGTCATTCAGAACAATTTCAATGTCCAAAAATGCTCCGTGTTAAAACCTATTCTTCCCTCTTTCTCCCCTCAGAAACTCTTTGGCCAGCTGCCTTTATATCAATGTTACAAGAGCTTTTGTTTGTAGAATAATAATAATTATACTTTAGGTCATGTTGCATTCTACTCTTATGTTTATCCATTCTTCAATATTGAGGAATTTAGGATGGTGATGCACACTCTGTTTCCAATTGTGAGAAGGCCTAATTCCCATGAGGCAGATGTATGGAACTGTCTTGCTTGTAGTGGTAGATACTCTCTGTTTATTGGGATGGGTATTGTCAATCATCATCAATTTGTTAGTTGTCCTGAGCAAGTCTGATAAACTGGAGAGTGGGTTTTGCAACTGTGCTGAGATTAAGGGCTCAACCAGCATATGAACACACTGAAAATTTAAGCCTCCTTTAAATATATTTAATTATTATAATGCTAATGATCAGTTCAAATAAAAGGGGCAGACAAATCATATTTAGGGAAATTATAAATGAGTATAGCTCTGTTACATTGAGGAAAATATAGTACAATGTAAGGCTCACTGACAGGGTGCCTAATTCTTGAGATTCTATGCCTTGCTTACAGTGTCTAAATGTCTCTAGAGCCCTCAGGAGCCATGCAGCTTGAGACACTGTTTACTATGTCAAACAATGAAATCCTGATGAGACAAGCATAAGCACAGCCTCTGGAATAACCTCCAGGCTCACTTTGAAGTCTCATAGCCATTAAACCACATTGGTATATAATATCTCCACATTTTTGGAAGGTCTTTCTCCAGATTCATCACTAGTCAGTGATAGGTAATAAGCCCTCAGAGCCAGAGAGGCTCATCCTCAGGAACATATCTCATGCTGGGGTAAATGTAGTATAAATATATGTTGATATTGCCTCAGAGAAAGGCAAAATTTGAGCAACAAGGAGGCTTTCAGAAGTATGTTAGTCAGGCAAAGGGGTGCTAATGCAAAGTACCAGAGATCCGTTGGGCTTTCTAAAGGGTATTTATTTGGGGTAGAAACTTATAGTCAAAAGGCCATAAAAGACTAAGTTACTTCCCTTGCCAAAGTCTGTTACCCTGTTTTGTAGTAAGATGGCTGCTGTTCTCTGTGAGTGTTCAGCCTTTCTCTCCCTTCTAAGGCTCCATAGTCCCAGCTTATTCTGATGTCAGCTCTAGGCTAGAGGGCTCATCTCTCTCCATGGGGCTCATTTCTCTCTGGGCTCAGATACTCAGGGCTCTGGTCTCTGCACCTGCAAACTATCAAGTGAATGGCTCATCTCTCTTCCTAATGGCTCATTAGGATCCTGTCTAATGAGCTTTCTCTCTTCCTCTGTGTTCTCCTTGTCCATGTATTTACTTCCCAGGACTCCAGCACCAAAACTAAAATTTCTCTCTTCTGCTGTGTCATTTTCTCTGTGTGTCACCACCCACCAAGGGGGCAGGGACTCAACATCCTACTGACGTGGCCGAATCAAAGCCTTAATCATAATTTAATCAAGTAAATGTGTAACCTCTGAATTTAACACACTCTAATATGCCCAGAGGAACAGACCAGTTTACAAACATTCTATATTTCTTTTTGGAATTTATAAATAATATGAAACTACTACACTCCACTCTCTGAATTTCAAAAAAGCATTACTATCTTTAAAAAAACACCTTCCTGAGTAGCGTAGCGGCCACGGATGTAGGCCATTTTCCATCAGAATATAGCGTGCAGAACTGGGTGGGAGAGAGTGTGGTCTGTGATGTGAACTCTGGTCTATGCTCAGTGGCAAGGCCCCAGGATGTGTATATCCATTGCGGGTGTTGTACCACACGGATGAAGAATGGTGGTGTGGGATAATGTCGGAGGTGTGGGTGGTGGGGAACATGGGAATCCCTGTAATTTCTGAGTAATATTTAAGTAATCTAAGCAACTTAAAAAAAAATATATATATATATATAGCAAATAACATTTATGTAAACAAATGCCCATATATGCATATGTATTTATATATCATCTTACAAATATTGGTATGTATTGTGAAAAATTTGATTTTTACCCACAATAAAAAAATAAAAAATTAAAAAACAACAACAACAAAAAAAACCACCTTAAATCACTAACAAAGTTAAGCACAAAATCATATAACAATCAGTTTAAAGAAATACAATTTGTCTTGAGGCAAAGTCCCATCTGGCTGTAGAACCCTGAAACTTATGAAACAATTTATCTACTTCCAGTATACAAATGGAGAGACAAAGGATAAACATTTGCATTACTATAACAAGAAATTGGGATGAAAACATGAGTCATTGGTCCCCTACAGTTCTGTAAACCAGCATAGCACAATTCTTTTGATTTTAAAGTCTGAGAGTCATTCTCAAGATTATGCTTTCTTCTCCTTGGGGCATTTTGGGGACCCACTCTTTCCACAGGCTGGCCCAACACCTATTTTCTTGGTTCCACCCTCATCAAGCATCTGAGTCATGAATGAGCTCCAGATCTCACCTTCTAAGAGCATTGGGGTGATGGCCATCTTTACCCAATCTCTGCGGTAAAGTCTCAGCCCCCCAGTACAGTGATGTGAAGACATGTTCCCTAACCTTTGACATACAGGCCAAAATCTCTCAGAACTATTGGGTGTCAACCTTATCCTCCCTAATACTTGGAGAATGTGCTCCAACCTCTTTGTAACCTAGGGCAGCAAAACTCTCCCTGAATATCAAGCAGAAACTTCCACTGACTTCAAGTGCCAGGCAAACTCACCCTCTCTGTATTCATGGGTGGAGTTCCTCTCTTGGCCCAAGTTGGTGTCTTAAATCCAGATCTCCACTTCCATGGTTTTCCCTTAAAGCTTTATCCTTTCCATAACAACCATCAATACCACTTTTAGTCCAGGGTGACAGTAGTTTTGTTTATACACCACTACAAAACGCTCATTGGTTTAGCATGCAAGAAGCATGGGTCAAAGCTATCAGACAGTAAGACTTTCCAAAAGTCTTTCCTAGATAACTGCATTTCCAATCCTGGTTTACAAGTTCCAATTATAGCCAATTCCTCAATTGGGACATAATCATCTGGGGGCTTGATTTCCAGAGGTTTGAAATTTCTAGAATCAGTTTCTGGTTACTTTTTGCCCAAAAATTAATTTTTCAGCTTATCACTCTTGTCTAGCATTTTGCTATAAGCTGCAAGAAGCCAGGCCATATACTCGTAGTTTACTTTGGATAGTTCTTCAGCTAAATGCCCAGCCTCACCATTTTCAAATTCTACATTCCATAAAACATCAGGAGCCAATCTTGCTAAGAACTCTGTGATTTTAAAACATGGATCACCTTTTCTACAGTTTCTGATAATAGTTTCATCATTTCATCTTAAGTCCTCATAAAAAGTCTCTTTAGTGTCCATATTCTGATCAACAGTCTCTTTGAAGCACTCTTGGCCTTTTCTATCAAACATCTCACAATTATTTCTTTCCAAACCTTATCAAATTAAGTTTAGTCTCCATATTACTACTAACAGTTGCTTCAAAGCAATCTAGGCCCTTTCCATCAAGCATCTCACAATTCTACCAAAAAATACCCCTTATTCATTTATAAAACCATTTCTTCATTTTGGTAATTGCAAAAGCACTACCCCACTCCTGGTACCAAATTGTGTATTAGTCAGCCAAAGGGGTGCTGATACAAAATACAGGAAATCTATTGAATTTCATAAAGGGTATTTTATTTGAGGTATCTTACACTTACAAGGCCATAAAAGAATAAGTCACTTCCCTCTCCTAAGTCTGTTGCCATATGTTGGACCAAGATGACTGCTGGTCTCTGTGGGTATTCAGCCTTCCTCTCCCTCCTAAGACTCCATGGTCGCAGCTTCTTCTGATCTCAGCTGTAGGCTGGAGGGCTCATCTCTCTCCTGGTGTTCATTTCTTGCAGGAGTCAGCTGCTCAGAGCTCTGGTCTCTGAAGATTCAAACTATCAGGTGAATGGCTAATCTCTCTCTCTCCGCAGCTGCAAAATCTTGTCTACAGAGTTGTCTCTCTTTCTCTGTTTTCTCCTTCTCCATGTATTTACTTCCCAAGGCTCCAGCATCAAAACTAAATTCCCTGTCCTCTGCCAAGGGGGCAGATACTCAACAAAATATTGATGTGGCCTAATCATAGTTTAATCAAGTAAATTGAAACTTCTGAATTTAATACAATATAATATATTCATTGGAAAAGACCAGTTTGCAAACACAATCTATGTTTCTTTTTGTAATTCATGAATAATATCAAACTGCTACAAGGAGGTAACTCTTAGGCAACATAAACTACTAGGCCAAGTTTCAGTTTCACTAATGATGGTTCATAAGTACAACCACCAATATCAAGGGACTGGTATAATGATTTGTGCCCCTTTGCAGGGTACTGCCCATGTATTTGGGGAATTTTTGCTGCTCTTTTAAAGAATATAGCAGGACCTCTAAGCATGGGATTCAATATTCTTTCAGTTTTCTGTGGGTCTCCAACCACTCAGACAATATCCCTTGATCACTTGAGCATATTCCTATGACATCCAGGCATGACACAGTTGTACCTCTGCCCACACATCCCTCATCACTGACACCCTGCATGAGTGCTATTCTCTTGCCACAGTTGTGGCCATCCTGTGATGTAAACCTTCCCCAAAAACAAAGCCAAAAAATAAACAAGTAAAAATTATAAGAATTAAATAATAATTAAAAATAACAAATAAAATAAAATAATAAAATAAAATAATTCAGTCTTGCTACTTGTCTTGGTCTGTTGAGTTCATCAAGTTCTTCTTTCTTCAATATGGGGTGCTTGTATGTGTCTAGAAAGTTGTCCATTTCTTCAAAGTTATCCATTTTGTTGACATACAATTTTTCAAAGTATCCTTTTATTATACTTTTTATTTCTGTGGGATCAGTAGTGATATCCCATCCCTCATTTTTTATTTTATATATTTGCATCTTCTCTCTTTTTTTAATCTAGCTGATGGCATGTAAATTTTATTAATCTTCTCAAAGAACCAGCTTTTGATTTTGTTAATTTTTTCAGATTTTTGTTCTCGATTTCATTTACCTCTGCTCTAATCTTTATTTCCTTCTTTCTGTTTGCTTTGGGATTAGTTTGTTTTTATTTTTCTAGTACCTCCAGGTGTGCAGTTACGTCTTTGATTTTAGGGATTTCTTCTTCTTTAATATAGGCATTTATGGCTGTAAATTTCCCTCTCAGTACTGTTTTGTTGCATACCATAGTTTTTGATATATTGTGTTCTCATTTTCACACATTTCAAGAGCTATTGATTTATTTTCCAATTTCCCCCTTGACCCACTGATTGTCTGAAAGTTTGTTGTTTAACATCTATATCTTTATGATTATTCTAGTTCTCTGCTCCTTACTGATTTCCAGTAAGGAAGATTTCTCTACTTCATTCCATTGTGTCAGAGAAATTACTTAGTATAATTTCAATCTTTCTGAGATCATTGAGAGTTGTTTTGTTATTTAGCATGTGGTCTATCCTGGAGAATGATCCATCTGCACATGAGAAGAATGTTTATCCCCTATTATTTTTGTGTAATATTCTGTATATATCTATTAGGTCTAGATCCTCTAATGTATTTTTTATTGCCTCTGTTTCTTTATTGACACTGTTTCAATATGTTCTGATATTTGTGATAATGTTTTATTAAAGTTCCCCACTTTACTTGTAGAGGAATCTATTTCTCTACTTAGATTTTTCAATGTTTGCCTCATGTATTTTGTGGGACCCTGCTTAGGTGCATAAATCTTTATGATCATTCTTTCTTCATTATAGATATTTTATTAATATGTATTGTCCTTCTTTGTCTCTTAAAATAGTTTTGCATTTAAAGTCTATTTTGTCTCACATTAGTATAGCTATTTCTGTCCTTTATTTGCAATTCTTTGTATGTAAAACCATTTTCAAATCATTTACTTGCAACATCCTTGTTTCCATGGGTTTAAGGTGAGCTTCTAAAAAACAGCATATAGATAGGTCATATTTCCTTATCCATTCTGCCAATCTGTATCTCTTGATTAGGGAGTTTAACCCATTAACATTCAATGTTATTACTGTCAAGACATTAATTATATTAGCCATATTTTCATTAATATTTTATATTCCATATTTTTTTTATTTCTCTTTTTTTCTTTTTAGTTATTCTTACTAATAATATTTCTTTCTACACTCTCTTCCATCCCCCTCTCTCTCTTTTTTTTTTCCTTTACAGCTACAGAACTCTCTTTAGTATTACTTGGTGGGCAGATTTCTTGTTGACAATCCTGCTTGTTGTCAACAATCTTGCTGACAATTCCTGCTTTTCTCTGAATATTTTGAACTCTCACTCATTTTTTAATTCCAGCTTTGCGGGGTAGAGAATTCTTGACTGATAAGGTTTTCCTTTTAGCATCTGAACTATCTATGCAATATGACTGCCTTCCTGCCTCCATTGTTTCATTGTTTATCTTTTAAAGCTTCCCTTTTATGTGATGAATCTCTTTTCTATTGCTGCTTACAGTATCCTCTCCATGTCTTGAGCATTGGACAATTTAGTAAGTATATGTCTCATGGTATGCCTGTTAGGATTTATAATGTTTGTGATGTGCTGCACTTCCTGAATATGTATATCCATGTCCCTCTAAAGGGTTGGGAAATTGAAAAATTATTTCCTCCAACACCCATTCTGACCCCTTCCTCTTCTCTTCTTCCTTTGGGATACCTATAATGCATAAGTTTGTGGAGAGTTATATGTTGTCATTCAAATCCCACAGGCCCTGCAGAATTTTTTCTATCCTTTTATGTATCTCTTCTACTATATTTTCAGATATACTATCTTCAATGTCACTAATTCTTTCTTCTGCTTGTTCAAATCTGATGTTGTATGTTTCCAGAGTATTATTTCTTACTTACATTATGCCATTCATCACCATAAAAGCCATTATCTTTTAATATTGTTTTGAATTTCTTCAGTGTTTTCCTCAGTGTCTTCTTAATATCCTTTGTTTCCTCCTTCACTTCTATATTGGTTAGCCAAAGGGGTGCTGATGCAAAATACCAGAAATCTGTTGGTCTTTATAAAGTGTTTTTATTGGGGGTAGTAACTTACAATTACCAGGCCATAAAGAATAAGTTTCTTCCTTCACCAAAGTTTTTTGCCACGTGTTGGAGCAAGACAGCTGCCAATGTTTGCAAGGTTTCAAGCTTCTTGGTTTACTCTCTTCCCAGGGTTCCATTTCTCTGTGGGCTCAGCTCCTCTGTTTCCTCCACAAGGTCAGCTGTAGATTATCAGGAGAATGGCTTCTCTTCCCAAGCCTTCCCTCCTTCCTCATGATCAAGATCCTCTGTGTGCTTGCTCACCAGGGTTCTAGCCTTAAAACTCAGCTTCAGAACTACAACTCTAAAAAATTTCTACGCTGTCCTTTGCCATGTGTTTTTTTTTTTTTTTAAGATGCTTAGATTACATAAATGTTACATAAAAATTACAGGGATTCCCATGTTTCCGATCTCCCATACCTCCCACATAAACACCTTTCATTAGTGTGGCACATCACCTGCAATGGATATACACATCCTGGGGCTTTGCCACAAAGCATGGACCATAGTACACATTGAAGACCACACTCTCTCCCACAGAGTTCTGTATGTTATATGCTGATGTAAAATGGCCTATATCTGTCGTTGTAATGTCACTCAGGATAATCCCCAAGTCCTGAAAAAGCCCCTGTATTACAACTGCTTTTCCGTCTCCCTGCCCCAAAAGTATCCAGTGGCCACTGGCTCCACATAAATGTTGTAATTTCTTCCATTGCTTGAATCACAATATGTCTACAACAGAATACCATTAAGTCCACTCTAGTCCATAGTTCTTCCCCCAATCCTGAGGAGTCTGGGGTGGTGATGTCCACTCCACCTCCAAGTGAAAGGGGTCTTATATCCCATGGATAAGATGGAGGGGATTATCCTGCCTGCAACTGCAGACTCTCTCAATTCCTTGGGATGGCTGTTGTCCATCATCATCTCCTCGCCAGGTGTCTTGGGTGAGTTCATTGATCTGTAGAGTACGAGTTGCAGCTCCACCGAGATTCCAGGCACAGCTGGCACATAGGCAGGCCAGAGGCTCCAGTCTCTGGAAATACACCCACAAACAGCAACACCACAAATAATTTTGAATAGAAGGGACTGATGCACTATATGCAGGGAGAAGAACTTAATTGAGTCCAACTATGTCACTCTCAGGAGCACAGATTCCAAAGTAGAGCCCACTGATAAGGCATCAACCTCTGGAGCTATGCCCCCTTATATAGGACCTGGGTGTCTCCAGAGCCCTCAGGAGCCCCTCTGTGTGGGGTGATATCTACTTTGGTGTTCTATGAGATCCTACTGAGGTGCAAATAAGAGGTACCTCTGGGATGACCTCCCGACTCTCTTTGAAATCTCTTAGCCATATGAAATCATTTGTCTTTACATTTTCCCCTTTTTATTCAAAGTATTTTTCCAGTTGTATTGCCAGTCTTTTATCTTTGAGACCCCACCCACCAAGGGACATGGCTCAACACCTAACTAATGTGGCCCAATCGAATCCCTAATCATAACAATCATGCCCAGATTCACAGACCAGTTTACAAGCATAATCCAATATCTATTTTTGGAATTCATAACTATATCAAACTGCCAAACTGCTATAACTTCAATAAGTTCATTCATGATATTTGTTTGGACATCATTAATTGTTCCATGTTATTTATATCCTTCTCTTTTAGTTTTTTCCTCAGATTTTCTTCCTTTTTCTTAGTATGGTTTGTAATTTTTTGTTGGTGTCTAGGCATCTGTTTATCTTCATGAATTTATTCAGATGGTTAGCTTCTCTTTCTATTCTTTGTCTTTATTTTTTATATATTAAGGTTCATTTTTGACACTTGGCTGCTCTTATTCTATGGCTATGTAGTTGTGTCTGTTCACTTCAAATAATATTAAGTTGACAGAAAAGGAATGATAGAAGAGCAAAAGAATAATTGTAATAATAAAATAAATAGAAAAGGAAATACAAAAGCCAGTAAAATAAGTATGCATTAAGAGTGGAAAGTAAAAAAAAAATACAAAGGATTATTAATGAAAAAATGTGGAATAAAATATTTAAACAAGAAAAAAAAAAAGAATAAAATAAATGACTGGAAAGATGACAAAAGAAGTGGAAGAAAAAAGAAAGAAGCCCAAACAAGAAAAGGTGGAATGAAAGAAAAGCAGTGGAAGAGGGAAAAAATGAAAGAAAAAAAAAAGAATTTAAAAACTAAGGAGAAAAAAATAAAGTAAAGATAAAAAGGAAACCAAGAAAGAGTATGACAAAAGCCAAAAACCAAACAAACAAACAAAGAAACAATAAAAACCTAGGAAAAGTAGGCTTCCCTTTTAGGCCCCTAAGAACTGTGTCAGGGTGCCTGTGCTGATCAATCAATTACCCTTCAGCCTATCCTCCACATGTACACTATCTGGTTTTAGCGAAAAAAATAAATTAAAAAAATGATAAAAAATAACAGATCAATAAACCTAAAACAAAAGTAAAATTTCAATCTATAAGTTCCTTTTCTTAAGGTGCTGGCTGTATGTCTGACAAACCAGTGGATCATTCTCTGAATACTCTCACTTTGGAGTTACCATTTAGGCAGGCATTTCTACACTGAGCTACACCAACATCACAGGTTAGGCAGACTTCTGAAATATTTTCTGTTCTCCCTGTCCCCTTTCCCTCAGGCAAGTTGGGCTTCTAATAATTTGGTGTCTATCTCACCTGGCTTCCTTCTCTCCCAGGCTGGTTTTGTGCCTGTTTCCACCTACCTTCTCACTACCTTCTACTTCCTCTGTCTTCCAGGGTAGCTGGCTGTAACAAGCTGTCTGATCAGATACCCTCTCTCTGTGGCTGCTTCAGTGATACCTGGGGTCTTTTTTGATATTTAAATGGAGCTAAGCTGGCCAAACTCACTGAAAAGAAGCCACTCTCTGCCCTCTGCCAGAAACTTTTTCCTTTCAGGAGTAGATTATCCTTTCCTAATCAGTTGGCTGCAGTGAAACAGAGGTTTTACCAAGGCTACTTGTCTTCCCAGCCACAAGGGTGAGTAATTTATATTTTTCCTTTGGCATCTTTGTCTCTCTATTCTTTTCCCTCCTAGATGATGTCCAGCATTCTCATGGTCTACAGATCATCAACAAAGCTTCCTAAGACAGCCTTTTGCCCATTCTCTGTAGTTTTTGAAAGATGGTTGAGTTCTTCCTACCTACTTTGATACCATCTTCCTGGAAGACCCTTTCTTCTTTTTTAATATAGGTGTTCAGGGCTATAGATTTCCCTTTCAGCACTGCATTTTCTGAATCCCATAAGTATTGATATGTTGTATTCTCATTTTCATTCATCTCAATATATTTACAAATTTCACCATAATTTCTTATTTGTCTCACTGATTGTTTAAGAGTGTGTTTTTCAGCCTCCACACATTTTCAAAACTTCCCCTTTTCTCAATTATTGACATCCAGTTTCATTCTATTATGATCTGAGAAGGTGCTTTGTATAATTGCAATCTTTTTTATTTTTGTTGCGAATGTCCTGTGACTAACATTTGTCTATCCTGGAGAAAAATCCATGAACACTTGAGAAGAATGTATAACCTGCTGATATGAGATACAAATGTCCGTATATGTCTGTTAGGTCTAGCTTCCTTATCATATTGTTCAAGTTTTCTGTTTCCTTTTTAATCTTCTCCAAATGCTTGGTAGAATTCATCTCTAGAACCATCTGGATCTGGACAATTCTTTTTTGGAAGATTTTTTTTTCTTTTTTTGGAATTTATTTTAATTTTATTTATTTAATTTTTATTTTTAAAGAAGCTTTAGATTACATAAATGTTGCATAAAAATATAGGACATTCTTATATACCCCATCCCCTCCCCCTTCCACTCTTCCCCACATTAACA
>JAQZBX010064718.1:0-16438 GCA_029593785.1 Cabassous unicinctus | reverse complement strand
AAGTCCACTCTAGTCCACAGCTCCTCTCCCAATCCTGAGGGGACTGGGATGGTGATGTCCACTCCACCTCCAAGTGAGAGAGAGCTTATATCCCGTATATACGGTGGATGGGTTTATCCTGCCTGCAGCTGCAGGCCCTCTCCATTCCCTGGGATGACCGTTGCCCGTCGTCGACTTCTCGCCAGGCCACTTGGATGAGTCCATTGAGCTGTAGGGTAGGAGTTGCAGCTCCACCGAGATTCCAGGAACAGCTGGCACATAGGTAGGCCAGAGGCTTCAGTCTCTGGAAGTACACCTAACAACTCCAGCATCACATATAGGTTTGAATAGAAGGAACTGATGGACCATGTGCAGGGAGGACTTATTTGAGTCCAACTCTGTCACTCTCATGAGCACAGATTCCAATGAAGAGCCCACTAATTAGGCATCAATCTCTGGGACTATCCCCACTTATATAGGACCTGGGGGTTTCCAGAGCCCTCAGGGGTCCCTCTGTGTGGGGTGATATCCACTTTGGTGTTCTGTGAGATCCTACTGAGGTGTGCGTAAGCATTACCTCTGGGATGACCTCCCGACTCTCTTTGAAGTCTCTTAGCCACGTGAACTCATTTCTCTTTACCTTTTCCCCCTTTTATTCAAGGTCTTTTTCCAATCGTGTTGCCCGTTGGCACTTGGTATTAATCCCTCGTTGCCAGGGAGGCTTATCCCCGGGAGTCATGTCCCACGTTGGGGGGAGGGTAATGCATTCATATGCTGAGTTTGGCTTAGAGAGAGGCCACATTTGAGCAACAAGGAGGCTCTCAGGTGGCAACCCTTGGCACCCCATAACAGTAGGCTAAGTTTCAATTAGAAGAGCAAATACTCATAAGGCTAGTCTTCAATAACAAGAACCCATCAGTGGGCCATCCTCTTTTGCCAGTCACGGCCTCTGCACTCAGGGGACTGTTGCTGCTCCCTTGGGGAATGTAGCAGAGCTCTCCAGGCTGGGAATTCAAATTCCCTCATTTATTGAGTAATTGTCTACCCACCGTGCCCATGCCCCATCCCTTGATCATTTGAACAATTTTATATATCTTTCATGTATATTCAGATGGACTTACTCCCATGAATCCCCCATCCCAGACAACCCCCACCAATGATCCACTGCAGCCCCCCTTGTAACCCTTCTGTGATCTAAATCTTCCTTGAACATGAAGCCCATATAATAACAAAATACAATTAATAGGAAAAAGAAATAATAATGATAAGCTTAAATGCAAGAGATAAGTACAAGGAAACTCAGAAGAAAAAAAAGAAACTAAACTAAAAATAAAATATAATTAGCAGATTGGGACATTCAAAAAAATGGGGGAAAAAATCCTTTTTTATTTAAAAGAAATTATTCTTTTTTCCTTTTATTACTGTATTATCAGATGTCCAGTGTACCATGACACCTTCCCGCTCTCATTCCCCAGTGTCTCCCAAATTTCGATTTAATTTTCAAAGAAGTTTTAGGTCACAGCAAAGTCACACACGGAATACTAGATAATCCCACCTACCCAACCTCCCTCCCCCTTCCCCAACCCATATTAAAACCTTTTTTTAAAATTTTATGCTTGTTAGCATTGTTATAACTGTTATACAGATAGTAAGATATAGCAACTAAAAATTGTCAATGGTTTACAGTATGGTTTACAATTTAGACTGTACAGTTTAATAATTTTTGATGATATTTACCATGTCCTGTGTCCATTACTGTAAGGTAATGAGGAATATTTCCCATGACCACTAAATACCCCATTTGATCTTTTCTGTTCCTTCCTCCCCACCCCCTGGGGTATATGACTCTTCCCTGTGAAAGCTCTCTCTTAATACTAGCTGGATAGACGCTTAAGAAATAGATGCCTCAGAGTCTAAATTCTGGCGTTAACACATTAAAATAGCAAAATGTCTAGGTTTCAACAAAAGATTACAAAACATGTAAAGAAATGGGAAGTGATGGCCCAGGCAAAGGAGAAGATAAAAATATCAGAAACCTTGGGAAGCAGATGTAGCTCAAGCAGTTGGGCACCCGCCTAATACATAGGAGATCCTGGGTTCAGTTCCCAGTGCCTCCTAAAGAAGACAAGCAAGACAGCAAGCTGGCATGACAGGCTGGTGTGGTGAGCTGATGCAACAAGATGACACAATGAAATGATGCTGAGGAAACACAATGAGAGACACAACAAGCAGGGAGTGGAGGTGGCTCAAGTGAGTGAGCGCCTCCCTCCCACATGGGAGGTCCTGGGTTTAGTTCCCAGTGCCTCCTAAAAAGAAGACAAGCAGACTCAGAGAGCACACAATGAACAGACACAGAGAGCAGACAGTGAGCGCAAACAACCAGGAGCAGGGGAGAAATAAATAAATAAAATAAATCTTTAAAAAAATATTTCAGAAACCTTCAGTGAGGAGGATCAGGCCTGGGAGTTTCCAGACAAAGACTTAAAAAAAAAAAAAGGTCCTAAATAAGCTCAAATTACTAAAGGAAAACATGGACAAAGAACTAAAGTAAATCTGGAAAACAGTAGATGAATACAAAGAAAATATCAATAGAAAGATAGAAATTATGAAAAGGAACCAAACAGAGCCAAAGACCACAGTAACAGAAATTGAAAATTCCCTAGAATGGTTCAACAGCAGATTGGATCTGACAGAAGAAAGAATCAGTGAACATGAAGATAAGACAGTTGAAATTATTCAGTTTTTTTAAATTTTATTTTTATTTTTTTTAAAGCTACTTAGATTACATAAATGTTACACAAAAAATATAGGGATTCCCATATGCCCCACTTCCCAATATTCAGTTTTAGAAGCAGGAGAAAGAATGAAGAAAAGTGAACAGAGCCTGAGAAGCCTGTGAGACCCTATTAAGGGTACCAATATATGCATTATGGGAATCCCAGAAGAAGAAAAAAGGGAAATGAACAAAGAGAATAGTCAAAGAAATAAAGGTTGAAAATTTCCCAAATTTAACGAAAGTAATGATTACACATAGCCAAGATGCTTAATGAACTCCAAACTGGATAAACCCAAATAGACCTTACCACACCATGTTATAATCAAACTGTCAAATGCCAAAGATAAAGAGGTTATTCTGAAAGCCACAAGAGAGAACCAAGTCACATAAAAGGAAGCCTCAATAAGATTTAAGTGCCAATTTCTCATCAGAAACCATGGCAGCAAGAAGGCAGTGGGAAGACATATTTAAAGTGCTGAAAGCAAAAAATTGCCAACCAAGAATTCTATATCTGGTGAAAGTGTCTTTCAAAAATGAGGGAGGGCAGCAGATGTGGCTCAAGTGGTTGAGTGCCTGCTTCCCACATGCACATGGGAGGTCCTGGGTTCAATCCCCAGCCCCTGGAACGTCAAAAAATTTTTTTTTTAAAATTAGGGAGGGATTAAGACATTCCCAGATAAACAACACATGAGAGACTTCATCACCACTAAACCAGCCATACAAGAAATGCAGAAGTAATTTTGCAGCCAAAGTGAAAGGACACTAGACAATTGACTAAAGCCATGTGAAGAAATAAAGATCTCTGGTAACAAAATGACATGAAATGTTAAATTGTATGTATATATGGTAACAGAATTAACATTTAAAAATATATATATGTAACTACTCTACACAAACAGTGAACCCTAAAGTAAATCATGGACTCTAATTAATAATACAATTATAAAAATGTGTTATCATCACTTGAAACAAATGTTCCATACTAATGCAAGGTGTTGGTGGTAGGGTGGTATATGGGATTCCTGTATTTTTTGCAGAGAGAGAAGAAAAAAAATGCCAAAGGTGGCAAAATGTTATAATAGGTGGATCTGTGTATCTGAGGGCAGTGGGGGTATGTTGGAGTTCTCTATATGGAATTTGTATTTTTTTACACCTGCCCTGAACATTTGAAAATTGTTTTCAAAATAAAAAGTTAAAAATTTAAAAAGCAGTTTACTTAAGATGGTGGATTAGAAAGGCACAGGACTGTCTTCTCTCCCAGAAAAGTAGCTAGAGGACAGGCAGAAACAGCCTGGCAAAAAATTGTTCTAGCATTTAGGATAGAGGGAAGGCTGGACACCACCAGAAGAGAGAGGAGCACAGGAAAAAAAATATCGATGGAAAGACAGTGAGTAGAAGCTGCAGCTGCAGCTGCCGGTGCCCTTCCCCCACCACAAAAGCTGACAATTTTGAAATCTCTGGCCTTGGGCCCGTGGCTACAGACAGAGGAGGCCACAGGAACTCACCTCCCCAGGAAATGGGAGGAAGAGGGATGCAGCCTAAGGCTTATTCAGCTTTTGGCCTACAGATTTGGTCTGCTGTGTCCCAGGAGCTCTTCCAGCATTGTTTGCCCTGGGACTCTGCACTGGACTAAAGAGATTCAACCCTTTCATTCACCCTCGCTACTGATCAGGACTGGTTGTTGAGGATGCAAAGGGGAGTGAAATTATTTCCTACCTGGGAAAAGGGAGAGGGCTGCCTACATAGGTTGGAGAGCAAGCTTCTGAGAAACTTTGAATTGCAAGGCTCTTAGCCTCCAGGCAGGATTCTCTATCACATTGATTAGGTCTGTGTTGCAGCAAACCACTCCTACCAGGCTTTGAACTGGTAGGTCTGCCAAAGAGCACCATCTGCTGGCCAAACAAGGAAGTGCATGTGAGGAAACTAAACATTAAGTAAAAGACACATGCTACTCAGACTGTCAAACGTCAAAGATAAAGAGAAAATTCTGAGAGCAGCAGGGAGAAGCAAACCATCACATATAAGGGACACCCAGTAAGATTTATTGTGGCTCTCTCATCAGAAACCATGGAGACGAGAAGACAGTGGTATGATACAATTAGGATACTGAAAGAGAAAAATTGCCAGCCAAGAATTCTTTATCCGGCAAAATTGTCCTTCAAATATGAAGGTGAGTTTAAAATATTCACAAATAAACAGAAACAAAGAAAGTCTGTAAAAAAGAATCCACCTTTGTAGGAAGTACTAAAGGGAGCCTTACAGTCTGAAAGAAAAAGACAGGAGAGAGAGGCTTGGAGGAGAGTGTAGAAGGCAAAAATAACAGAAAGGATAACCAAATGAAAATAAGATATGACACAGGAAAACCAAAGAATAAAATGTTGGAAGTAAAGAATGCATTTACAGTAATATCATTGAATGTGAATGGATTAAACTCCCCAATCAAAAGATATAGGTTGACAGAATGGGTAAAAAACCATAAACTATCCATATGCTGTCTGCAAGAGACTCACCTTAGATCCAGGGATACAAACCAGCTGAAAGTGAAAGATTGGAAAAAGATACTCCACAAAAACATTAACCAAAAAAGAGCAAGGGTAGCATATGAGACAAAACAGACTTTAAATGCAAAAGAGTTACAGGAGAGTAACAAAAGGTCATTATATATTAATGAAAGAGATAATCCACCAGGAAGAAATAACAGAAGAAGTAACAGTCATAAATATCTGTGCACCTAACCAGCATGCCCCAAAATACATGAGACAAACTCTAGCAAAAGAGAAGGGAGAAATAGACATCTCTACAATAATAGTTGGAGACTTCAACATACCACTCACATCATTAGATAGAACAACTAGACAGAAGATCAGCAAGGAAACAGAGAACTTGAACAATATGGTAAATGAGCTAGACCTAACAGACACATACAGAACGTTGCACCAAAACTCAGCAGGTTATACATTCTTCTCAAGTGCTCATGGATCTTTCTCCAGGATAGACCTCATGTTAGGTCACAAAGCAGGTCTTAATAAATAAAAAGAAAGATTGAAATTATACAAAGCACCTTCTCAGATCATAATGGAATGAAACTGGAAATCAATAATAGATAGGAAAGAATAAAATTGCAAATGTGTGGAGGCTGAGCAACACACTCCTAAACAATTAGTGGGTCAAGGACTTAAATTCAGAATATATAAAGAACTATTACAACCAAACAATAAAACAAACAACATAATTAAAATATGAGTAAAATATATGAACAGACACTTCACAAAAGAAAGTTATGAGTAGCCAATAAGCACAATAAATTACATGAAAAGATGCACGTCATTATTATTCATCAAGGAAATGCAAATTAAAATAGGAGATATCACCACACAACCACTAGAATGGTTAAAATAAAAAAGAATGGTAATACCAAGTAGTAGAGCACCTGGAACTCTCACACTTTGCTGGTGGGAGTGTAAAATGATACAAACTCTTTGGAAAACAGTTTGGCAATTTCTCACAAAATTAAACACATGATTGCCATATGACCCATAAGTTTCACTCCTATGAGTTCCATATGAATGGAGAACATAATGTCCACACAAATACTTTTAAATGAATATTGACAGCAGATTTATTTATAATAGCTCCTAACTAGAAACAACCCAAATGCCCAACAACATGAATGCATAAACAAATTGTGTCTTTGATCTATTTTGAGTAAATTTTTGTATAAGGTGTGAGATATGGGTCCTCTTTCTTTCTTTTGGATATAGATATCCAGTTCTGCCAGCACCATTTGTTGAACAGGCTGTTCTGGCCCAGCTGGGTGGGCTTGACAGCCTTGTCAAAAATCACTTGACCATAGATGTGAGGGTTTGCTTCTGAACCATAAATTCGGCTCCCTTGGTCTATATGTCTATCTTTATGCCAGTATCATGCTGTTTTTACCAATGTAGCTGAGTAAATGATTTAAAGTCCGGAAGTGAGAGTCCAACTTTGTTCTTCCTTTTTAAGATTTTTCTGGCTATTTTGGGCCCCTTGCCCTTCCAAATAAATTTGATAATTGGGTCTTCCATTTCTTTAAAAAAGGCTGTTGGAATTTTTTTCAGGATTGCATTGAATCTGTGTATCAATTTGGGTAGAATTGACATCTTAACAATATTTAGTCTTCTAATCCATGAACATGGAATGGTCTTCCACTTATTTAGGTCTTTGATTTCTTTTAGCAATACATTGTAGTTTTTTGAATAGAAATGCTTTGCTTCATTGGTTAAGTTTGTTCCTAAATATTTGATTCTTTTAGTTACTATTGTAAGTGGACTTTTTTCCTGACTTCTTCCTTAGATTGCTCATTACTAGTGTGTAAAAACACTACTGATTTTTGCATATTAATCTTGTATCCTGACACTCTCCTGAATTCATTTATTAGCTCTAGTAGCTTTGTTGTAGATTTTTTTGGAATTTTCCAGGTACAGAATAATATTATCTCCAAATAAAGAAAGTTTTACTTCTTCCTTTCTGGTTTGGGTGCCTTTTATTTCGTTTTCTTGCCTGATTGCTCTAGCTAGAACCTCTAGCAGTATATTGAACAACAGTGGTGGCAGTGGGCATCATTTTCTTGTTCCTGATCTCAATGGGAAAGCTTTCAGTCTTTCACTGTTGAGTTCAATGTTAGCTGTGGGTTTTTCATATATGCCCTTCATAACCTTAGACTTACCGTTTCAACCACTGTCGTACCCATATAAAGCTCTGCTAGTTACAAACACTATGATGTGCTTTCACCACTTCACCACTTTTTGAATAATTCTTTTAAAGTGTTGTTGGATTTGAATAGTAAGCATTTTGTTGAGAATTTTTGTACCTATATATATTCGGGAAATGGGTCTGTAGTTTTCTTTTTTAGTAATATCTGCATTTGGCTTTGGTATTAGGGTGATATTGGCTTCATAGAATGAGTTTGGTAGCATTCCTTCCTGTTCAATTTTTTTGGAAGAATTTGAGTAAGATTGGTACTAAAGCCATATGGTCCAGGGCTTTTCATTTTGGGGAGTTGTTTGATGACTGTTTCAATCTCTATGCTTGTGATTGGTTTGCTGAAGTCTTCTATTTCTTCTAGGGTCATTGTAGGTTATACATATGTTCCTAGGAATTTGTCCATTTCATCTGCATAGTCTAGTTTGTTGGCATACAGCTGTTCATAGTATCCTCTTATGATGTCTTTTATTTCTGTGAGGTCAGTAGTAATGACCCCATTTTCATTTCTGATTTTATTTATTTGCATCTTCTTTCTTTTTTCTTTGTCAGCCCTTTTAGTATTTGTCACTTTCTTTAGTTTTTCCTGCAAAGCTCATCTCTTGGTTACAGATGCTCATGGTTTCTCTTTATCTGTGAATATTCTAAGCTTGCCCTCATTTTTGAAAAACAGTCTTGCCAGATATGAGATTCTTGGCTTGCAGTTACTCTCTTTAAGTATCTTAAATATATCATACCATTGCCTTCTTACCTCCATGGTTTCTTACGAGAAATCAGCTTTTAATCTTATTGGACATCCTTTGTATGTGATGAACCATTTTTTTCTTGCTGCTCTCAAGAGTCTCTCTTTATGTTTGGCATTTGACATTCTGATTAGTACGTGTCTCAGAATAGGTCTATTTGGATTTATTCGGATGGGAGTACATTGTGCTTCTTGGACATGGATATCTATGTTCTTCAGTAGGGGTGGGAAATTTTCTACCATTATTTCCTCAAATATTCCTTCTGCTCCTTTTCCCTTCTCTTCTCCTTCTGGGACACTCATGACTTGTATATTTGCACGTCTCTTGCTGTCATTTAGTTCACTGGGACCCTGTTCAATTTTTTTCCATTCTTTTCTTTATCTATTCTTTTGTATGTTTGCTTTTGGAGGCCTTGTGTTCATGCTCACCGATCCTTTCTTCTTCCTCTTCAAATATGCTGTTACATGCCTCCATTGTATTTTTAATTTCATTTATTGTGCCTTTCATTTTCATAAGATCTGCTATTTTTCTATGTATGCTTTCATATTTTTCTTTGTGCTCACCCAGTGTCATCTTAATATCCTTAATCTCATTAGCCATCATATTGAATTTATTAAGGAAATTTTTTTGAACATCTATGATTAGTTGTCTCAACTCCTTTATGTCATCTGAAGGCTTAGCTCTTTCCTTTGACTGGGCCATATCTTCCTGTTTCTTGTTATGGATTGTAACTTTTTGTTAGTGTCTCGGCATCTGATTTATTTGATGTATTTATTCTGGCCTTGAAATAATGTAGTATAAATCTTTCAACCTTGTTCTTCATTTTGAAGTGTTCAGGCTATTCTTGGTCCTTTGCATTTCTGTATAATTTGAGAAATAACTTGTCACTTTCTGTAATAAAGCCTAATGTGATTTTTATTGAGATTGTGGTAAATCTATAGATCAATTAAAAACAATTTCATATCTTAACAAGATTTAATTTTCTACTGCATTAATGTAATATATGTCTATTTAGTTATTCTTTAATTTTTATCACTAGTATTTTATAGTTTTCAGTATACACATCTTTTATCTCTGAGAATTTCATGTTTTATGCTATTGTAAATGTTATTTTTAATTTCATTTTCCAATAGTTTATTCTTGGTTTGTAGAAGTACAATTGCTTTTTATATATTGACCTTGTATTCTGAGACCTTGCTAAATTCTCTTATGGATAGCATTTTTTCTTTTGCATAATTGAATTAAAATGTTTTATTTAACAGCCACAGATCATCTCCTTGGGCCAGGCAGTAGACATAAGACATCCAGGACCTATCAGGCTCAGTGCAACTTCTCAGACTCCAACAGGGTGAGTACCTGTCAGCACCTCATGTCATCAATAACGCCATGTATACCTGCTTGTACTATCCCTGCGAGCCAGTCCTGCCTAGCACCTTGGTGACCCTTGCCACCTCAATGGGCTGTACACGACTTGTGTCCTTGATGTTAGCATGGCAGCAATTTGGGTGAGAGCTCTGGTAGTTTTGTTTTTTTTTTTCCTAGTAGTTTTTGATAGATTTTTTAGGATTTTCTGTATATACGATCATGTTTTCAAATAAACACAGTTTTACTTCTATTCCAATCTTTATCCTTTTATGTAATTTTTCTTGCCTTATTGCATTGATTATGACTTCTTATATTATATACAATGTTGAATAAAAGTGGTAAGAGAAAACATCATTGTCTTTTTCTCAATCTTAAGGAAAAATGTTCAGTCTTTTACGACTTAGTATAATATTAGTTATAGTTTTTTTGTTTTTGTTTTCTGTAAATGCCCTTTACCAAGTTATAGACATTCTCTTCTATTTGTGCTTATTGTGTTTGGTTTTTATTGAGCCTCTTCTCTGAGTTTAGTTTTTTCATCATATTTGGAAAATTCTCAGTCATTATTTCTTAAAATATTTCTTCTCTGCCTACTCCCTCTTCACTGTGGGACTCCAATTATATGTAAGGTGGACCACTTGATATTGTACCACGGAGGCTCTGTTGTTATTGTGTTTTTAGCCTTTTTGCTTCTGTATGTGCTTTTGATAGTTTCTATTGCTATTTATTCAACTTCACTGATCCTTTCTTCTCCAGTATATAATCTGCTGTTCATCTCATCCAGGGAATTTTTCATTTCAGGTAGTATAGTTGTAAGTTCTAGAAGTTCCATTTGTTTTCTTTTTTATATCCTCCATTTCTCTACTCATTATGTTCATGTTTTCCTTTATTTTATTTTATTTATTTATTTATTTTTAAAGATTTGTTTATTTATTTATTTATCCCCCCCTTGCTGCTTGTGTTTTACTGTGTCCATTCGCTGTTTCTTCCATGTCTGCTTATCTCTCCCTTGCTGTGAGGTCCTGCTGCATCAGCCCACCGCGCCGCGCGGGCCAGCCTGCCCTCACAAGGAAGCCCTTGGAAGCGAACCCGGGGCCTCCTGCATGGTAAACGGGGGCTCTATCGGTTGAGCCACACCCGCTTCCTGCTGTGAGGTCTTGCTGCATCAGCCTACTGCGCTGTGCGGGCCGGCCGGCCTGCCCTCACAAGGAGGCCCCGGGAAGCGAACCCGGGGCCTCCCATATGGTAAACGGGAGCTCTATCCATTGAGCCACACCCGCTTCCCTCATGTTTTCCTTTAAATTTATAAATATACTTATGATGTATGATATAACATTTGCTAACTCTGTCATGCTTTCATTTTTGGTTCTGTCTCTTTTTTCCTTGTTATAGGTCTCATTTTCATATTTTTTTGCACATTTAGTAATTTTGATTGGATGCTCACCATTGTAAATGTGACAGTATTGAGAGTCAGAATTTTGTTGTCTTCATGTAAAATTATTGAGTTTTGTTTTTGTGGGTAGTTCAGTTACTTTTGACTTAATTTTATCCATTTGAGCTCTTTAAAATCTTTGTTAGGATGGCTTTAAATTGGCCTTTACTCGTGGGCTAGTTTAGTCCTATGGATAGGACACAACCCTCCTGTGTTCAGTGAGATCACTCCCCTCTAGATGGTTGGAACTTGAACATTTCCCACTGCTAGGTGAACTCTAGGTATTTGTTTATAGCTCTTTGATAGTTGTTCTTTCCCCAGTGGCTATTTGTTGTTCATCCTCATGAAGTGTTTCCCTGTATTCGCAGCTTAGCTTTCAGCCAAAGACGCAAGGAGACACTGTAGATTTCTGGAGCCTTTTTTCTTTGTTGCTCCTGACTTTTTGATACTTGCCTCTGAAAATTCCATTTGCCTTAGCCTCTCTAAACTCCAATGTCTTTATCCTCAACTCAGCAAGATTTTCATGTTCCATTTGAGTTCCCCCTCCCAGTGCTGCTCTCTGGAAAGAGCCTCTAGGAAGAAAGCTAAGGCAATCATAGAGTCCACTTAATTTGTTTCCCTTCTCTCGAGGATCACAGTCATGTGCAGCTATCAATTATATGGAAGTACTTATTTTATATATTTTCCAGTGTTATCGTTATTTATGTTGGGGGTGGCAAATTTAGTCCAGTTACTCCATCATGGCCGGAAATGGGAGTCTTTCTGGTCCATTTCATCAATTTTTAAAAATTGAACCATTTAAAAGTGTACCCCTTGTTCAATTTTAAATGAATGTTTGGAATGTTCCAAATTCTTCCTATATTTCCAGATACTTATATTTATTCAAATAAAATATTTTAAAGGATTTGGAGTGAGAAACTTTCTCTGTGTAAGACTTGAGTTAGTAAAAAGAACATCAATGTTCTCTGTCCCAAAAGGAATCATTGTGGGTATTTTCACTTAAACCTGAATGGATTCAGATTGGTTTCTTTTAATATGTTAAAAATACAAAATCCCATATATGATAAAAGTAGTTTATGCTAATAAACTATAGTTTATGTATTTCTTGGATGAAAATAAATACCCGTAAGAGCAATAGACAAAAAAGTGGGGAGAGGACATGATGAAGAATCACCTCCTTGGGAACACAGTACAGAAAAAATGTTTGATTGGTACCTCTTACTCCAAGCACTCTGTTTTCTACTTTTAAAAAATTACTTTTAAATTTTCACTTATACTTCTTTTGCTCACCTGAGGAACTGAATAACTACTGTTACTTCTTCTGTCGAGATTGCCCATTGTGATTATGTGTACTCTACCTCTCTTTGAGTCCTACCTGACATCAATAATCCTTTTTAGTAGCTGGAAAAGTCTTGGACTCATTATGGGGTACTTAAGAGGAGGTACAAAACTATTTTTTTAAATTGTTGAAGCTATTAGATTATCTCAACCTCTCTTTCAGTTAGGATTGTTGAAGCTTGTGAAAGCAAAGCTCTAGGGTCAAGGGTGTGAATAAGGTAGCTATAGGGAGTCTCCAGATGGTGACGCTTAGGAGAAAGCTCAGACTTAAAAGGTGGGCCAACGCTTAGGGGTTAGAATGTCCACGTATAATGAAGGTTAAGGTGATAAACTGGGAGATATTCAGGGTCTTGCAGACGAGGAGAGCCATAGAGGAGGAGGTGCTGAGGAGCAAAATTACTCCAAATAAAGTTATGATAGAAGAACAGAGGTGAGATACCTGTAAGAAAAGACTGAGGCAACTCTTGCTTTGGTAATTGATTCTTACTTTGTGGATGGGATACAACGAATATAACCTCTAAGAGGGAATAAATAGGCCACATTATATAGAATTTAAGTTAATTTGGCAAAAATTGGGAACTACAAAATCTATATGACAGATCCTTTATACTATCACTACAGTCATAGATTTAGTTAAAATGCTTTAAAACTTTTGTTTTTGAATTAGTTTGTTCATTTTTTTTGAAAGCTGCCATGTATTAATAAATAATAGGAGCAAATAACAGGAGCAAAATAGGATTTCTCTTTCTAATACCTACCTATGTTAGGAGTTTTGTATGGTGCTGTGCCAGTCTGTTGCTACTAAAACACCATCAATATACATCATTTATATTTTTGTGTGAATTTCATAGGTTAAGCCATTTGTTGTTAGTAATTTTCTAGTTAAAAAAGTTTTTAGCACTGGTGATTTTCATCCTCTTCTCAGTTTGAGTCATTCACACTTAAAACACATTAATCAGGGAAGAGTAAAGAAAGTGTTAACAAGGTCTGCCAAAACCTCTACTAGGTTTTCAGGAGCCAGAGATAAAAATCTCCAGTCTTATCTATGGTGAAGAAAATCAGAGCCTCTGGGACACTCTAAAATCCTTACTATTCCCCTGTAAAAATTAGAAGCAGGAAAAGGATTTTCAGAATTTTAGTCATAAATACTAGCTGATTTGGGTTTTCAAATTCTATGCATGAGTCTTTCACCAATTGTTTTTAGATAACATTCTTGCTATTTTTGTTTGTTTCCTTTTTTTCTTTGTTTTTTCCACCCACGTGTTTAATTTCTTAAGGTTATTTAGAATGATTTTGTGTGCTTCAGACCATCCCCAATTTTGTTTGCTGGCAAAGTTAGTTTTCCTACAAACTTGGAGGAATGGTTTAAGTGAAACTTGATAGAAGTCATGGTTAACAGTTGTTCTGCCTAGAATAAAGTGTGTGTGTGTGTGTGTGTGTGTGTGTGTGTGTGTGTGTGTTGTGTGTATCAGCTTTGGTCAGCTGCACTGACAGAGCTGGACCAAGATATTTTCCTGCCTGTTAATCAAGGCCACACAGACAGAGCTCAAGGAAGGATAACCCTTGCTTCAGGAAGTTTTGAGACAATTGCTATTTATAACCAGTGTACAGAAGAACTTAAGATCAGGTCTTCACTTAGTCAGTAGAAAAAGTTTTCTGCCAAATTTTCACATTTGAGGAAACAGTTTGTGGGTCTAACCGAGTGAAACCTCTATGTGAAAGGAAGGAATGTGACAGTGACAGTAAGTATTTTTGCTGACTTGGGTCAAGGGTGTGATGGCAGAGATGTGGGAAGTTCAGGCAGTGACACATTAGATTATTACATTTTAAAGCAACTAATAGTTAATTGGATTGTCTTGAGTATGGTGTATATGGAATTCTCTGCTGATGATAGTAAAATTGAAATGAGAATATGTAATGGACTAATATTATCTATCTATATAGGACATGAGGAGGAAATTAGCTATCGGTGTGTTTCCAGACTAACTGGCTCTTGCTCTGGACATAACATAAACCTTTTGGTCATTGAGGTGTATTTCTATGTATGCCTTTTATACTACTCCACTGGTCCTTGTTTCATTAAGAAAAGATTCATAAATAGTTGATTTAGTGAAAAATAATATTGTATACTGCTACATGTAATTTCTTATAAAACCCCATTCTACCTAACTTTAGGAAATTAAAATATGGTAGAACATTAAAGCTACAATTTGAAAAATACCACAAGTAATGTTTTCTCAGTACTATTGTATCAGCCACCTTAGGTGAATCTTTATGGAGTAGAATTACCTAATAGATGTCAGGTACATTTTTACATATGCAGTATAAATGAGCTATTTAGAGATAGGCAGCCAAAGTATTAGTGGAGTTGAAATTGGTAAATTATAAAGCTGTATTAACACATTTTTGTCTCATTTTAATAGGATTATTCAAGATAAAGGTATAGCCATTTTCAGCAAGGATAAAAATTTTTTTTGAAGAGATTTCCGAGTTAGAGATGAATGGACAATATCAGAATCGTTTGGATTCTGACAGGATAAAGAATACATTTTATAGTTACTTATAATGGAAGCTTTGTAAAACTTCATGACTTATTGTGCACCCATCAGGGAACATGGATGTTGGATTTTCTCGTTCTGCTGTTCAGACATTGTCAAGAAGCCACTGCAAAAATATCAAACAAAAAATTTCTCAGTGGGAAGGAAGGACTAATGGTGTACCTAATCCAGATAATTGGCATCCAAAGGACTTTGGAGCAAGGTATAAAAACTGTCATCGGGATATTCTCTCTAAGAAAATACCTGTTGCTGAGGAAAAGAGCAAAAACTTGGATGTAACCAACTCTCAAAATGTGGGTCTAGATCTGAGTGAAGATATCAAAAGCCACGATCAAAGTGATGATGAAAGTGAGAAACATGAATATGATGGTACCCACTTCTTTAAAAATGAAGCAGAAACAAAGTGGCTATGTTCTTGGGTCAAACATAATGAAAGCTGGAAAGAAGTTTTGGATCCAGAGACTTCATTACCTCCAGGAAACTTCTATACCTCACAAATATTGTGGAAGAAAATAGAAGCACTTCCCCCAGATAAAGTCTTAAATTTGGCTTTAGAACATTGCAACTCTCCAGAAAAAGAACTGAATTTCAGAGTTCTTGATAGTTCATATGGAATAACCAAGAGCCTAGAAAATATTTACTCTGAACCTGAGGGGCAAGAATGTGGACCTTCTATAAATCCTTTGCCAAAACCTCGTAGGACATTCAGATATTTATCTGAGTCTGGGGTTATGCCTTATAAAGAAAGAAACTGTGACAGAAAATGCTGTGAAAATAATTCTTGTGCAGACTCTTCTTTGGCCTCTTTTCAGGAGCCTGAACCAAAGAAATATGGTGGAAAAATCAGAGGGAGATCTAAAAGGTATGTTTTTATTTGATAGAGGATTTGTAAGTAGTTTGCTTACAGGATTATTGAGCTTCTTTTTCCTTTTCAAACCAATTACATTGATCCCTAATTTGAACAAACATGTGTTGAATAACCCGAGGGTAAAATAAGTACAAGAGGAAAAAACAGAAGTAGAGGAACTATCTAAGATAATCTACTGACATAAGAGCATCAAAAAAACTTCCACTTTATATCTTTAGGAATCTGAAGGGAAACAAGTACATTCTTCATTCATTTAATTCAGAATGCTGGCTTTAGTAGATAGTGAACTTTATTAATGAACCTAATGAAGAATATGATGTGATTGGCTAAGGGCACTAGCCTAGTTTATTGTTCAATAAAACACCTATGTCCTTTACTTATCAATTTCTGTCTACCATAGCAATTTAAAGATAAGAGTTTTAAAAGACATAACTTTAAAATATACCTCCTCTCTTAAGGAAATCATTTGAATTTGAGGATATTCAGCACTTTCGAAATCGGAACTCACCAAAGATTCATGAAGAACTGGGAAGAAATTCTCGTTCAGTACTTTATTATACACAGTCTGAGGACAATATCTATGAGGATATCATACGTAGGTGTCCATAACCTTTGTAATTAAATGTAATGAGTATGTATTTG
>JAQZBX010064717.1:0-16440 GCA_029593785.1 Cabassous unicinctus | reverse complement strand
AAAAGTTGGAATCAGCCACGGTGCCCATCAACAGATGAATGGATAAGCAAAATGTGGCACATACATACAATGGAATATTACTCAGCTGTTAGAAGGAATAAAGTGCTAACACATGGAATAACATGGATGAATCTTGAAGACCTTATGCTGAGTGAAGCAAGCCAGGAATTGAAGGAAGAACAGTTTATGACCTCATTGATTTGAATTGAGGTAAGATAACAGTTTCTGAGAACCACTGACCGAAAGATAGTCTAACCAGGAGGAAAGAGAGAAGGGTAGGCTGTGAGCCATCACCCATATGGACATTGTCTATGGTAAATTGAAAGAGTATAGTTACATTTTGAAGGATAGGACAGGTGGGTAGAGATTTTACTAGTGGTCCAAGATTAACAGGTGGGTAGATTAGGAAGGTCAGGTTAGAATAACCAGGACATGTAAAAATGAATCTTGACATCTAATGAGCCAAGACAGGAAAGAGTCATATGCCTCAGGGGGTGGGGAGGAAGGAACAGAAAAGATAAAATGGGCTAGGTAATGGTCATGGGAAATACTCTTCATTACCTTACATTAATGGACACAGGACATGGTAAATATCATCAAACATTATTAAACTGTACAGTCTAAATTGTAAACTATACTGTAAACCACTGAAAATTTTTAGTTGCTATATTTTACTATCTGTATAACAGTTATAACAAAGACATCATCCATTAAAAAAAAGTTTTTAATATGGGGTGGGGAAGCGGGAGGGAGTTTGGGTATGTGGGAGACTCTAATATTCTGTGTGTGACTTTGCTGTGACCTAAAACTTCTTTGAAAATTAAATTGAAATTTGGGAGACACTGGGGAATGAGATGGGGAAGGCTTCACGATACACTGGACATCCGATATTACAATGATAAAAAGAAAACAGAATAATTTCTTTAAAAAGAAAAGGATTTTTTTTCCATTTTTTCAAATGTCCCAATTTGCTAATTATATTTTATTATTAGATTAGTTTCCTTTTTTTTCTTCTGAGTCTCCTTTACTTATCTCTTGCATTTAAGATTATCTTTTATTTCTTTTTCCTATTAATTGTATTTTGTTATTATATTGGATTCATATTCAAGGAAGGTTTGTATCACAGAAAGGTTACAAGGGGGGCTGCAGAGGATCATTGGGGTGTGTCGGGGATGGGGGATTCATGGGAGTAAGTCCATCTGAATATACATGAAAGATATATAAAATTGTTCAAATCATCAAGGGATGGGGCATGGTCATGGTGGGTAGACAATTACTCAATGAGGGAATCTGAATTCCCACCCTGGAGAGCTATGCTACATTCCCCACGGGAGCAGCAACCTTCCCCAGAGTGCAGAGACAGTGTCTGGCAAAAGAGGATGGCCCACTGATGTGTTCTTGTTATTGAGGACTAGCCTTATGTGTATTTGCTCTTCTAATTGAAACTTAGCCTACTGTTATGGGGTGCCTAAGGATTACCACCTGAGAGCCTCCTTGTTGCTCAAATGTGGCCTCTCTCTAAGTCAATCTCAGCATTTGAATGCATTACAGTCCCCCCAACGTGGGACATGACTCCCGGGGATGAGCCTCCCTGGCAACGAGGGATTAATACCAAGTGCCAACTGGCAACAGGTTCGGAAAAAGACCTTGAAAAAAAGGGGGGAAAGGTAAAGAGAAATGAGTTCACAAGGCTAAGAGACTTGAAAGAGTGTCGGGAGGTCATCCCAGAGGTAATACTTATGCATACCTCAGTAGGATCTCATAGAACACCTAAGTGGATATCACCCCACACTGAGGAACCCCTGAGGGCTGTGGTGACACCCATGTCCTATACAAGTGGGGATAGCCCCAGAGATTGATGCCTAATTAGTGGGCTCTTCATTGGCATCTGTGTTCTGGTGAGTGACAGAGTTGGACTCAAACAAGTCTTTCCTGCACATGGTCCATCAGTCCCTTCTATTCAAATGTATATGTGATGCAGGAGTTTTTAGGTGTACTTCCAGAGACTGTATCCTCTGACCCACCTTTGTGCCAGCTGTGCCTGGAATCTCAGTGGAGCTGCAACTCCTACCCTAAAGCTCAATGGACTCATCCAAGTAACCTGGTGAGGAGAGGACGATGGGCAACAGCCATCCCAGGGAAAGAGAGGGCCTGCAGCTGAAGGCAGCATAATCCTATCCACTATATCCATGGAATATAAGCCCTCTCTCACTTGGAGGTGGACTGGACATCACCTTCCAAGTCCCCTCAGGATGGGGGGAGGAGCTGTGGGCTAGAGTGGACTTGGTGGTGTTCTGTTGTAGACATATTGTGATTCAAGCAATGGAAGAAATTGTAACAGTGAGATGGAGCCGGTGGCCACTGGACATTTTGGGGACAGGGAGAGGAGGGGCAGTTGAAATACATGGGCTTTTTTGGGACTTTGGGTGTTCTCCTTAGTGGCGAAGCAGTGACGAATGTAGGCCATTTTTTTTTCCATTAGAATATACCATACAGAACTGGGTGGGAGAGAGTGTGGTCTGTGATGTGAACTGTGGTCTATGCTCGGTGGCAAGGCCCCAGGATGTGTATATCCATTGCGGGTTTAATATCACACAGAAGGGAAATGGTTGTGTGGGGTGTTGTTGGGGGTGTGGGTGGTGGGGAGCATGGGAATCCCTGTAGTTTCTGAGTAATATTTGGGTAATCTAGGCATCTTTATAAAATGTATATATATATATAACAAATAACATTTATGTAAACAAATGCACATATATGCATATATATTTATACATCATTTTACAAATAAAAAAAATTAAAAAAAAAGATTGTATTAGATTCAGAGGCTTCATTTATACTTGATTAAATTATGATTAAGTCTTTGATTCAGCAAAGCCAGTAAGATGTTAAGTCCCCCACCCAACAATGGGATGAGAAAATGACACCTCAGAAGAGAGAAGTTGAGTTTTGATGCTGGAGTCCTGGGAAGTAAATACACAGAGAAGCAAATACATGAGGAAAGAGAGAACACTCTGTTAGACACAGTAGAGTTCCCAGGAAGAGAATGAGCCTGATAGTCTACAGCTGACCTTGTGAACACAGCAGAGCTGCTGAGCCTGGAAAGAAACAAGCCCTAGGGATAGAGATGAGCCTTATACCTGCCTGCAGCTGAGACCTGGAAGAAGCTGGGATCACAGTCCCTGGAGAGGAAGGTAGAAGGCTGAACCCTTGCAGAGACTGGCAGCCATCTTGCTCCAAAATATGACAAAAGACTTTGGTAAGGGAAGTAATTTACTCTTTCTGGTCTTGACTATAAGCTTCTACCCCCAAATAAGTACCCTTTATAAAAGCTAACAGATTTCTGGTACTTTGCATCAGCATTCCTTGGGCTAATGCATTGTGCCATTTAACTATCCTTGTAAAGACTCTATTTGCAATTTTTACAAAAATCCTTGCACACAGGCTCTATCATCTATCTAGGACTCCTTGCATTCAAAGTTGTTCCATTCACCTATCAATCATTTTCACCTACTCTGCATAATTCAATATATATGCCTTACACATCCTTTGCAAGCCATTAAATTTCTAATCATTGCATGTTTTCTCTGAGCTTATACATATTGGCCAAAAAGGCTATGCCACACTCTTCCCACCACATTGCACCATTCAACTGCCTCTCCATGAACACTTCTTAAACAAGCATACCTTCCACACACCCTTTGCTATACCCAAATCCAACTTTTTTCACATATTTCTGTGCAATTTATCTGTCACTCTTTGCATCATAACAGTGTGCAATTAAACATCCACACATTGAAAGTTTTTCCACAACATCCAGCATAACTCTTTTCACACTCACGTTTGTGGCTACACTTTAAGAGTTTGGATCCACATGTTAGTTTTTTTTTTTTGGATGTTAAGATGGATGACACAGCAGAAACACAAAGACATTATGAAAATGCTTATTACTGACATAATGAAACTTCCAGGGGAGAGCAAGACTGGCATTCCAGGTGACTTGAAAATGACTTTAAAGGGCAAGTAAATGGTTAGGGCTTTTATATTTATTAGGGGATGTCCCTGGGATGAGTGTTCCTGTTCATCATCAGGGGCTTGCATGATTTGAACCTCCCAGTGGTTCCAAAGGAGGGAGCAACTTGACTTTCTTACAAGCCTATCCAGATGTGGGGCAAAAGAGTATCGTGGAAGGGTGATGGTTATAAGATACCAGCAGTCAAATTCTTTTGAAAGTCTTCAAGAACTCAGAGTTGTGTATTCTGAGAAGTGAAATGATTGTCTTGGACATTTGGAATAATGTATGGAACTCTCCAAAGTGGATGAATGTGTCAGTGATGCCCAGTAAGATGACTTTAGTTTGTGTAGAGACATATGTGGCCTCCTTTATAGAAGGGTATCTGTGAGGCAAATTTCCTAGAGTCTATTTCTCCAAAGGAATCACTTTTTATCATAAATTTTCTTGACATTGTCTGGATGAGATAGCCAGACCATTGACAATGGTCCAAGAGTCTGTGAAAATATGGATATGGGGCTTAATGTTGGCTAAGGCTTCCAGTACTAATATGGCTACCTGAAGATTGGCCAATTGTGTTGACTCTTGGGCTGTCCTTTATCTGGGAAATCCAGAAAAGCAACAGCTCTCCAGTGAGTTCTATGATGTGTGATGGTGTTGATTTCATGTGTAAAGTATAGATACTCCCTTCACCTTGATGCAATTGATTCCAATGAGCTTTCTAGTACCTGAAAAATGATTTTCTCCAGCGCCTGACAGCTAGTAAGGGACTGAGGAAAGGGGCAGTGTAATGATTATGTTCATGTGTCAACCTGGCAAGGTACTGATGCCTGGCTTTTTGGTCAGTAAACACTGGCCTAATTGTTACAGTGTGTGTACTTAAATCATCAATAAGTTTAATGCATCTATAGCTGAATACATCTGTAGTCAACTAGAAGATTGCCTTCAGCAATCAGAGAAGTCTCATGCAATCAGTTGAAGACTTCAAAGGGAGAGGCGATTATTTCAACAGTCAGAAGAGAGAATTTCCATCTCTATTTCAGCTAGCCAGTGTCTCCTGGGGAATTCATGAAGATCCTCATCAGAGTTCTTAGCCTGTAGCCTGCCCTACAGATTTGGACTTGTGCATCCCCACAGCTATGTGAGAAAATTTTGTAAAGTTTCATAATATTTACAGATATCTAATGTTAGTTCTGTTTTCCTAGAGAACCCTGACTAGTGTAGTACCTCTCCTGAAGAGTGAGAGTGACCCACAGGGAAGACATTGAACCCTACCCAAATAAACTTTGTTGGATGGATTTTTGGGCTTTGAAGCTGTCACCACACATTAAGACTCACACATATCAGTCTTCCTTACAGACAATGAAAGAGACAATAGTTATTCTGGATTTAATAGAAAGTCATGAAAGACAAACACTTAGTCCAAAGGTTTCTGTTAATTCAGCAAGCAACACGCCACCTGCCCCAAACCAAAATTTTGTCATCAGCAAGTCTTATCCTATCCTAGGCTGAAAGATGTATCTACACACAGGCCCCCACCTAAGGATGAACCCAAAATGATCGAGAATTTATATTGGAGGCTAAGAGACAAGGAAGTCCTAAATTGGGTGATCTCTGGCAAGGTGGTGGAGAAAGTACAATACATACTATAGCTAGGTTATAACCCATGGCAGTCTTGCACTTCATTCAGCCTTAAATTTCATGCCTGTCCCTAATCTATACCAGAGACAGGCACCATTCCAATATACGGATTCAGTGAACATGTAAGCAGACCCCTTGTGACAGATAACCCCACTTTTAACTTTTAAAATATGTTTTGGGTTCCAAAAATAATAAATCATCTGACTCTGTTGGACATGGGTGCCAAAGTCTCTTGAAGCCTAGGAAACACTCATGGTTTAAAGGGTTCCAACAGGAAGTGAAGTGCTTGGGGAGAGGATCAATAAAAATGTATTTGCTCCATTAATTATTAAAATTGGTGCATTTTGACTAAAAGATGTTTCTCTCTTGGTTTTTCCTCCCAAGACTATCCTTTTCCCATTAATGGAATGGATGTCCTCTGTCAGCAGGTAACTTCATGGAAAAAGACTGAGGCTTTTAGTCAATTGGTAGGCTGAGCCCCAAACCAATTCAATTGATCTAGTTTCCAGTTCCAAGATAGATGACATGCAACTTTTCTTGATTTTAACTTTATATATTCCCCTTAACATCAATAGGAACTTCACTTATCTCTATGTGTTTATGTGTTATGTGAGTGCAAACACAAATTAAGAAGAGGAATAGCTTTATTATTCTTGCTGGACATAAGGGAGAAGACTCCCTCCTCCTTCACATCTCTTTTGGGATTTACATTAGAAAACCCAATTTGTAAGTCTTGTTCTCTGACCTTTTGAAATATATATATATAAATTTGAAATGTATGTAAATTACTAAGTCTCTTGCAAATTTTACCACACAAAAAGGTCTCTTCAAGGAAGGGATACATTTGATTGAAATTTAATTAAAGTAAATGTCTCCATTTTAACTGGTAAGAGATGAGCATAACTCAGTAGGATGGGGTGAGGAATGTTATTGTTTCCAAATTTTAAACCTGCCTCTGGCTCTGAAATTATGAGAAATGTGTATGTAATGGGTTTTATCTGCTTAGTCACATAAAAAGCATAAGATCTGTCTGCTTTTGCAATTTCTTTGTAGATTTCTTATGATGTAGCACCTTCTCATTTAATGGTTATTCAATAATAAGATTGTTTTTCTTCCTCTTCTATCTTAGTGGAGAAGTTTTCTGGTTTGGCAGGTTATTTTCTTTTTATTTTCTATTTCCCCATTAATTACAGGCATCTTTTAGCTGAGATATTGCAAACTAAGCTGCAAGGCAATAAAGGTATTTATTTTGGGTCTTAGAATTGCAATTTGGGGAGCACAGACTCAAGGAGAAACCCAAATTGTGTCTCATCCTGGCACTTCCAGGCAAGGATTTGTAAAGAAATAGAATAAGATAGATAAGTTGTTTGTGTTTGGTGGATATTTGGAGTATTTCTATTGTTCATCAGATTAGGTAATTTACTGAATTCTTTATCTTTTCATGGTGTCCAGATGTCATTAGTGTTTTGAGGAACATTGTTGTTTGAACTTTTGCATTCTTTGGCAGTTTGTGATATCTGGCTGATATTTGCATAAGAGTAACCTCCAGAATGACCTTCTGACACCATTTCAAGTTTTTAGCTATTGCAATCCTCTTTTGTTCTATTTCTTTTTACATTTCCCCCGTTTCATCAAGATCTTTCTCCAAAAGCATTGTTGACTAACATTTGTTATTAATCCTTCATCACCAGGGACAATCATCCCTGAGAGTCATAGCCCACGTAGGGGAAAAGTAGTGAGTTTATTTTCAGAGATTTGCTTAGAAAGGGCTCACATTTCAGCAACAAGGAGGCATTCAGGGCATGACTCAGGCATTAATTATAATTATATTTACCATTAGTTTCATCATTACAGAAGTAAGTTTCATAAAAGCAAATTTCAAGATCAAGGTTATGACACTATAGCATTGAAGAAGACTAGTAAAATAGGGAATCAATATATGGATCTGGAACCTGGCAAGAGGGCACTTGGATATCAATAGCCCCAAGATTTCTGCTGGAAGACCCTCATGAATGAGATTTCCTCCAGAAGCCAGGATAAGTCACGGATATCTCCAGGGACTTTATCATTGGGCCCTTCTGGGGGATTGATGGGTGGGTTAATCAACCAAAACAGCAAACAGCTGGGATTCCTCCCATGCCATTAGCAATGGGGTAGAATAATTAATGGTTCAAAAGCAGGTGCAAAGGCTGAATCTCTCTCTTACCTTTGGAACCCTGTTCTGGCATTCTTTGCCCCTGCCTGGAGCAATATGCAAATAAAACCTGGACATTTATCATCTATAAGGGGAAATTGTAGCCTGTAAATTTTTCCTCTTTATCACTCTTCAGCCCCATCCTCTCTACCTGGGACCTATGATCAGTTATTTTCTCCCATTTCTTTTCTCACCATTCCTTAATCAATTACTGGCTTAACTAATTTGATATGCTCTTGAAATTCATTTCTACAGCATAGTCAAGAACCTAGACAAAATCTGGTAACACCGTGATATAGGAAGGGGAGGTGGGTATAATTCTGATGAAACAGTGAGTAAGAGGTATTTTAGTAACAATAAAATAGTATTAGCAAAAAAACAAAAGGATTAGCAAGGTTTGAAATATGCTATGAATACAGTCATTCCAAGATCTAAGATTTAACCAACTAAGTCTTAAGTTACTGTGTTCACTAGTTTATGTAATATTTGCATTTTCTCTTTGGTATCTTTAAAGTTTTCCAGGTTTGAATGCCTATGGATGTGGTCAATAAATGGGGCCCTTTTGGGGAGTCTAAATTAGCACAGATCCAGGAATTTGATAGATTTTCTACATGATCAGTCCATTGTCTTGCTGGGAAAAAAAGATGATGAATGACAAGGGACTGGGAAGAGAGAAAGGGTAAGAAAGAAAATTTAAAAAATGGTTAGGATTTATTCTTCATTGTTGCAGGGACAAAGATGGACTGAGGTGAAGGTGGGATTAAAAATGTGAATGAGAGTTAATAATATAATAATGAATATTATTGAGTTTATTTCATTTGATGAAAATCAAGTGTTTTCCTGGGTATTGTGTTAGCCCACTTCATCAGATGCCATTCACATTTGGGTGACTTAAGCCTAATATTACCAGTAATTAAATGTACAGACCTGGTCTGGAGTCTTGGGATAGTGTCTATGTCAGATGCTCTCTGATTCTGATCCTTGGTCATTTTGAACTTTAGATGTCCAGAAGGTAAGGATTTCCAGGCAAGGTAGGAGTTTCATTAAAGAAAAATGTGAATCCAAGAATCAATGCTTTCTAATTTAGCTGCACACAATTAAGTTAGAAGTGCCTAGTAGGTTCATTTCTACTCAGGTTGAGTGTATCTTTGTGGAGATGTCTTTTCCAGTATACCAATTACCAGGCTGAAGATTGCAGTTTTGGATGTCTTTCTGTGCCAAGAGTACACGGTAAAAGGGTTGCTCTACCAGGGTTTCATTTATCTTTAATGTTTTGATTGTTTCCTGGCAATAAGTTAGCATATTTTCTTTTAGGAGGCAGAGCTCATATATTCTATAATTTCCTTAGGTTTCTGTGTTATCATTTCAAATGAAAATAACTCATGTTTCTATACAAACTATAGTTAGTACTAATATTTTGATTATAACTTTCATCATTTGTAACATGTTCCACAAGAATGAAAGGTGCTGGTGGTGGGGTGATGTATGGGAGCCTGTATATTATGAATGCATATCCTGTAAGCTAACAATTTTTTAATTAATAAATGAAGTAAAGAAACTGATAGGCTAATATAATAATATTAGTAATACAAATAATTAATAATACTACTAATAAAGAAAGGCAGTTGGATGAAATTCTTAAAGCACTGAAGGAAAGCAACTGTCAGCCAAGATTTTTTTATCCTGCAATGCTCTCTTTCAGAAAGAGGGAAAGAATAGGACATCTTTAGAAAAATAAAAGGTAGAGGACTTCCTTACCACTAGAGTTGCCCTGCAAACAATGCTAAAGGGCATTCTTAAGACTGAAAGGAAAAGACACAAGACAGTGGTATGTACCTTACTTCCTACAAGTGGTAAAATTCAAATACATAAAAAGTAATGATAAATTATTGTTTTTTATGTACAATGTACAAAGATATAAACAATAAGAAGCACAAAAAATTGTGGGGGGAGAGAATGGTGCTGGAAAAGTATATGTGAATGCTATTGAAGATAAGTTGGTATTGTACCAAGTATGTTTATTATATATATAAGATGTTGAATTTTAAACCAATAGTGACAACAAGGAAAATATATACAGATAAAAATGAGAAGTTGTGTATTATGGTAAAACACAAAAAAGAAAATCAATATAAAAGTAGGCTTTAACCGAAGTGAGGGACAAAAGTTATTACAGTTAAAAGGCTAAAAAGCAAAATGGCAAAAGAAAGTTCCATATTACCAATAGAGACTTTAAATGTAAATGAATTAAACTCTCCAGTCAAAAAGCAGAGTCTGGCAGAATGCATAAATAAGCATGACCCAACTATACATTGTCTTTAAGAGACTCAACTTAAATTCAAAGATACATGTAGGTTGAGGGTGAAAGGATGTAAAAATATACCATGCAAATAGTAACCAATAAAGACCTGGCGGAGTTATACTAATATCAGATAAAATAGCCTTCAAGTAAAAAAGCAGTTATGAGGGACAAATATGGTCAATTTATACTGATAAAGGGGACAATTCAACAGGAATATGTAACAATTAAAAATACATAGCCAACTAACAGCATAGCCCCAAAATATATGAATCAAATACTGAAAGATTTGCAGGGAGAAATTGGTGATTTCACATTTATAGTAGGAGAATTTATGGCAGCATTCTCAATAATGCATAGAACATATTCAGAGCAGTAAGGAAGTAAAGGAATTGAATGATACACTAATCCAACTAGAGCTAACAGACTTATATAGAACAGTGAACTCAATAGAAAACAAAATACACATTCTTCTCAAGTGCATGTGGATCATTTTTCAAGATAGAACATATGTTGGGTCATAAAACAAATCTTAATAAATTCAAAAGTATTGAAATCAGACAATGTATATTCTTCAACCACAAAAGGATAAAGCTAGAATCATTAAAAGAGGGAGAAATGTAAAATTCACAAACACAAAAAAGAAATTAAACAACATACACTTAAACAACTAACGGGTTAAAGAGAAAATCAGAAGTGAAATTAGGAAAATGTTTTTAGGTGAATGAAAATGAAACTACAAAATACCAAAGCCTATGAGTGTTAGCAAAGACAATGCTAAGAGAGAAACTTATAGATTTAAAAATTTACATTAACAAAGGAAGAAAGGCTTCAAATCAGAAACCTAAGCTCAAACCTGGAAGAATTTGCCAAAGAGGAGCAAACTAAAGCAAAAGTGAGCAGAAGGAAGGGAATAACAAACATCATAATGGAGATATATGAAATAGGAAACAAAAAACAAGCCAAAAGACAATAGAATCAACAAAACAAAAAAGTTGATTCTTTGAAAATACCAATAAAATGGACTTTGGGGAAGCAGATGTGGCTCAATTGATAGGGCTCCCATTTACCATATGGGAGGCTCCGGGTTTGCTTCCCAGGGACCTCCTGGTGAAGGCAAGGAAGCCAGCGCAGCACGGTGAGCTGACGCAGCAGGATGACCGAACAAAAGGGAGACAAGCAGACACGGAAAAACACACAGCAAATGGACACAGTGAGCACAAGCAGCAGGGGGGAATAAATAAATAAATAAATAAAATCTTAAAAAAAAAAAGGACTTTGGCCAGCTTTACTGACCAATAAAAAAAGAGATGATACAAATAATGAATATTAGAAATGCAAAGGGGGAATTACTATCAACCCCAGTGAAATAAAAATGACTATAACAGAATACAAAGAACAACAATATGCCAACAAATTAGATAACCTACATGAATTGGACAAATTCTTAAAAACACTCAAACTACCTATATTGACTCAAGAGGAAATAGAACATCTAAAGAAACCAGTTACTAGGAATGTGATTGAATCAGTAAGAAAAAAAAACTCCCAGCAAATAAAAGCTGACGACCAAATGGCTTCACATGGGAATGCTACCAAACTTTCCAAGAAAAATTAATTCCAATTCTGTTCAAACTCTTCCAAAAAACTTGAAGAAGCCAGAACATTCCCTAACTAATTCTATAAGGACATCCGCCTCATAGCAACTCCCCCAACCAAAAAAAGATAACACAAGAAAAGAAAACTACAGACCTATATGGCTTATAAACATGGATGCAAACATCCTCAACAAATTACTTGCAAACCAAATCCAACAGTATATTAAAATTATACCCCTTGATCAAATGAGATTAATCCCTGGTATGCAAGGTTGGTTCAACATGAGAAAAATGAATATAATACACCATATTAACAGAATGGTGGGGGGAGAAAATCATGATCATGTCAATTGATGCACAAAAGGTATTTGACAAAATACAGTACCCTTGTTTGATAAAAAAAAAACTTAGAACACTAGGAATAGAAATGTTCCTCATCATGATAAAGAGCACATAGGAAAAACCCACAGCTAACATCCTCATTAATTGTGGAAGACTGAATATTTTCCCTCTAAGATCAGGAACAAGACAAGGATTCCCACTGTGACAGTTTGAAGTTCTTTTATGAATTACAAAACGGAAAAGATTATGTTCTTGAACTAATGCATTCCTGTCGGTTTTGGACACTTTAGACTGCACTACATCAGGGAGGTATGTCTCATGCTGGGTTCCCAACCTCTTACCAGAGCTTTAGATAAATGGAGACAAAGAGAAAGACAGAGAAAGGAAGCTGACATTTTTCACTCTACCATGAAAGAGATGAGGATTGCTAGTAATGAAAGCATACACATTAATTCACTAAGACCTTGCACCCAGGGAGCAGCTCAAGGTTGAAGAAAGGAGCCATATGACTGATAGCCCACAACTGAACTTCGGAAGAAAAAAGAACAGCTGAGACTGAGAAAGGAGGCTTGGAAAGAGACAAGCCCTATGACTGGTTGCTCACAGCTGAGCTCCGGGAGATAGTAGATTCTGGAGTCCCAGGCAGAGACCTCAGCAGTGATCAACTGCCATCTTCACCATGTGGCAGGACCCCAGGATCACCAGTGGTTGATTTTCTTGAAGAATGCATCTCAAATGATGCTTTGATTGAATATTTCATGGCATCAGAACTGCAAGGTTTATCCTAAATGAAATTCACATTATAAAAGTGAACCCATTCTGGTACTTTGTATTGACAGTCCTTTGGCAAATGAAGACAACCAAGGTCACTGCTGTTATTCAACAATGTACTGAAAGCTCTTGCCAGAGAAATTAGGCAGGAGAAAGAAATAAAAGGTATTAAATTTGAAAGGAAGAAACAAAACCTTCCTTCTTTGCAGATGATATGATCCTATATACAGAAAATCCTAAAAAATACACAATAAGCTACCAGGGCAAAAAATGAATTCAACAAAGTGGTGGTGTACAAGATCAACACCAAAAAATCACTAGTGTTTCATTACACAAGCAATAAATAATCAGAAGAGGAAATCAAGAAATGAATTCCATTCACAATAGTAACCAAAAGAATCAAATATCTAGGAACAAGTCTCACCAAGGATGTAAAGAAGTTTTCCACAGAAAAATACAGGACATTGCTAAAAGAAATCAAAGAAGATGTAAATAAATGTGAGGATATTCTGTGTTCAAGGATTGGAAGACAAAATATCATTAAGCTATCAATACTACCCAAAGTAATTTATATATTCAATGCAATCCCAATCACACCTCCAACAACCATCTTTGCAGAAATAGAAAAGCCAATCATTAAGTTTACATGAAAAGCTGTGGTACCCAAAATAGCCAAAGGCATCATGAAAAAAAGAATGAAGTTGTATGACTCATACTTCATGATCTTATAACTTATTACAAAGCCACAATAATCAAAATAGCATGGAACTGGCACAAGGACAGGCGTATATACCAAGGGAATCAAATTGAGAGCTCAGAAATCAACCCTCATATTTTGGTCAACTGATTTTTGACAAGGTAGCAAAGACCACTCAATGGGGAAAGAATAACCTCTTCAACAAATGGTGTTGGGAAAACTGGATCTCTATTTGCAAAAAAAAAATAAGTGCCCCTAACACACACCATATATAAAAATCAACTCAAAATGCATCACAGACCTCAATGTAAAAGCTTAAAGTATCAAACCCCTAGAAGATAGTGTAGGGAAGCAACTTCAAGACCTTTTGTTAAGCAATTGTTTCTTAGATATAGCCAAAGCACAGACAGCAAAAGAAAAAATAGATAAATGGGACTTTATAAAAATTAAAAACTTTTTATTCTCAAAGGATTTTATTATGAAAGGGAAATGATAACCTACACAATAGGGGAAAATATTTGGAAACAAAGTATGTGATAAAGGGTTATTATCCAGACTATATAAAGAAATCCTTCAATTTAACAGGAAAAGAGAAGCAACACAATTTTAAAAAATGGGCTAGAAATGTGAACAAGATATGCAAATGGCCAGAAAGCACATGAAAAGATGCTCAACATCATGAGCCATCAAGAAAATGTAAATAAAAACCACAATGAGATACTATTCACACCAATTAGAATGGCTGCTATAAAAAAACAAAAACAAGTGTTTAAGAGTATGTGGAGAAATAGGAACTCTCATTCATTATTGGTGACTATGTAATATGGTGCAGCCATTGTGGAATACAGTCTAGCAAAACCTCAGAAAGCTATATATAGAACTACTATGTGGCCTGGCATTCCCACTACTAGATATATACCCAAAATAATTGAAAGCAAGGACTCAAACATACATTTACACATGATGCTCATAGTGAGCATTGCCAAAATACGGAAGCAGCTCAAGTGTTCATCATCTGATGCACTGATAAATAAAATGTGGTATATGCATACAATGTAATGCTTTTCAACCTTAAAATGAAACTAAATTATGATACAAGTGACAACATGGATGACCCTGGAAGATATGCTTGTGTGAAATAAGCCAGACAAAAGGGGAAAATATTGTGTTATATCACTGATTTGGACAAGTTAGAATACGCATACCCATAGTCAGAATTTAGAATATATATTACCAGGGGATAGAGTGAGGATATGGAAAGGTAAGTTATGGCTTAAAATGTGTAATGATCCTATTTGGAATAATGGAAATATATTGGTAATTGATGGTGGTGATGGTAACACAACATGGTGAAAAAAATTAACATCACTGACATATATCTAAATATGCTTAAAAAGGGAAATGATAGATCATGTATATGTTAACAGAATAATTTTTTTAAAATTCCATGGACATGCACTACACAAACAGCAAACCTTGAGTTAAACCATGGACTTTAATTAATAGAACAAATATAAAAATTTGATGTCATCATGTATAAGAAATGTTCCACACCAATGCAAATTGCTGTTATTGGAGCAATGAATGGGAATCCTGTATTTTATGCACGATTGTTCTGCAAATCTGGAAATTCTCTAATAATTCTTTTAAAAGCACATGCTGAAGTAAGGAGATTAGAAGTCTTTAGCTCTAGAAAATGATGTTAGGTTAGCCTGTTCCAACAATGCTAATGTATTGGCAAACAGGTACATACCAAAGAGGGATGATTAGAAGTAATAACATGTAAAGTTGCCAGAATGCATGGATGAAGAATGCCACAGTGGCAGGTCTGAGAAACAATCCAGAGGGAAACCTGGGATTCAAAGGCATGGGATCTCTGGGAGAGTGCAGAAGAGTAAAGATTGAAGGAGGAAATTGCAATTGAAGATGAGTCTGGAAAAACAATACAATTAATAACTATAAAAAAGAAAGTAATCAGGTCTCTTGATGACACACAGGAAGAGATTCCAGCTCAAAAGCAGATAGTAATGAAAAAGGATATCCCTGCAGAATTAGTAGAACTAACAGAAACCTTTAAACAAAAAGGTTGAGAGAGCACAGCTCTTTGGATACTTAGATTATGGGATGTAAGAGGAAATGGTATTATGCTTCTAGGAATAAAATTGACAATAATGGCTAGCATAATTACACCTCTCTCTCTTCATCAGCATCTTCACCAGGCACAGCAAGGACCCGATGTCATTCAAAAAATATTAATATGGCACATTTAGGCTGCAAAATTGTTCTGGCCTAACGTAGGGGATATAACATTTACAATAGGCAAATGGACATCTATAGAAGAATTACAGAATATAGACAGAGAATTAGGAAAGAAGAAGGCATCATAGGCTGAACTTTTGTGGATCTGATGATGAAATGATCACAAGCAGTATAAAGGATAAAATCCTCCCAATCATGCTTCCAGCCTGGAAAAGGACATTAGTAGACATTCTAACTCCACTAGTTAGCTAGCCCATTCACCAGATGACTCAGGCAATAGCAGACCCAGGTGAGATGGAATTAGTTTGATCAAAAGTCATAAAGAAATTAACCAATGATATCCTGCAAGGGAAGAGAAAGAGGGGCCCATACATGTAACCTTTAAACCATTATGGGCTGATCTAATTGTTGCAGTCTCCCCAATTAAAAACAAACAAACAAACAAACAAAAAACAACCGAATGTTATATTAGTAGGTATCTGACAAAAGCTGCCTAAGGAGTAAAGATATCAGATGCTGCCTACATGTAAATCTGTGCCACTGGTTATTACTCACTCAGCAGCTCCTGAGAAAAGTAAGTCTGGTATAAGGGAGTGGATACCCCTGTCTCTGAGGCTAGGGCTGGGGCCA
>JAQZBX010064716.1:0-16441 GCA_029593785.1 Cabassous unicinctus | reverse complement strand
TTTTTTTTTAACATAGAGCTTCCAGCTTTATTTTCCATTTCAATCATAGTTGTTCATATTTCATACATATACAAGGCTTCTAAATCATAGCAGTCCAACAGCAGCCATATAATTCATAAGCCTTAAAATTCCATGTCCAAACTGGATATAAACAAGAGCTCTCCATCTATACATTGATTTATTCAATCAATCCCCAAACATTTGTTCAGGACATATTATGTGCCAGGGAGTAATAGACATGAATAGGACTCTATAGATCTCTCTCTTCAAAGGCTCACAGTTATCAGGAGAAATAGACAATTATCTAACTGTAAGTGAAATGATTTACAAAGGAGAAATGTGTGCTTCCATGGGAGTGCATTAGAAGGGGGACATAATATCATTTGGAGGAGTTCAGCAAACACTTATTTGTTCAAGCTTAGATAGAAAGATTTCCAGTGGTGTGTGATGAATATGACTTTTACCCCATAGCTCCCACAAAGCTTCTCAGGAGTTATAAAATGGCCCTGGTTGCTCCTCCTGCCTCTATCCAAGAGATGCACAAAATACAGGTGTTTTTTGCACTTGAGTGATAGAAGAGCCAGAGAAGATCATGTTCCAATTGAACACCGCAGCCCCCTAGCTCCATGTTAGCTGCAGCATCCAGTCTTTATTTAGGACCAGAACTTCTTTGTCTAGAATTTGGTTCCCTTAGGTTTATGACACAGGCTTTCCTCTGAGGTCCTGAGGCCCTGCTGCTTCTTTCTTTCTTTTTTTTTTATTTAAGTAATTTAAATTATATAAATATTGCTTAAAAATATAGAAGAGTCTCATATACCTTGCTTCCCACACTGCCCACGTTTCCCCCATTAACAGCATCCTTCAATTAGTGTGGTACATTCATTGCAATTGATGAACACATTTTGGAGCATTGCCACTAATATAGATTATAGTTTACACTGTGGTATACACTCTTTCCCACGCAATTCTGTGGGTTATGTCAAGATATTTAATGACCTGTATCTGTCATTGCAATGTGATTCAGGACAATTCCCAAGTCCTGAAAATGCTCCCATTTTACACGTCCTTTCCCTCTTCCTGGCCTCAGAACTTCCAGCATCCACTGCATCCACATCAGTGATATTACTTCTTTCATTGCTAGAATCACAATAAGTCTATTGTAGAATACCATTAAGTCCACTCTAGTCCATAATTCATTCCCCAATCCTGAGGATTCTGGGATGGTGAGGCCCACTCCACCTCTAATTGAGAGCAGACTTCAACCTATATGGCCAATGGATGGAACACTTTCTTGCAGTTGTAAACTCTCTCGGTCCCTTGGTATGGGTTATCATCATCACTTCCTTGTTAGTTATACTGGCTGAGTTCAATGAACTGGAGAGCAGGTGTCACAACTCCACTGAGGCTCAGGGCCACAGCTGGCACATGGAGAATCCAAAGATTCAAATCTCTTGGACTTATACCTACCAAATCCAGCACTAACTGTAAGTTCAAATAGAAGGGACTGAAGAGCCATGTGTAGGGAAACCACAACTGGGTCCAATTCTGTCACACTAGGGAGCACAAACACAAAAGTAGGGCCTACTGGCAAGGCACCAAACTCAAGAGCTATCTGCCCTGACCAAAGTGCCTGGGTGTCTCCAGAGCCTTCAGGGGCCCCTCTATTTGGGGTAGTTTCTAATTTGGGAGTCAGTGAGATCCTACTGAGACATGCAAAAGTGTATTCTCTGGATTGGCCTCTTGACTCACTTTAAAGTCTCTTAGTCAACTCATTTGTCTTTATAATTTCCCCCCTTTGGTAAAGGTCTTTTTCCAGTTGCATTGCTTGTTGGTGTTTGGTAGCAATCCCTTGGTGTCAGGAGTCTTATCCCCTGGAGTCATGTCCCATCCTGGGAGAAACTATTGCATTTATATGCTGAGTTTGTCTTAGAGAGAGGCCACATTCATGCAAAAAAGAGGCTCTCAGGGAGTAACACTTAGGCATCCTATAATATTATGCTAAGTTTCATTTTCAAGAGTAAAGATACATAAGCACAGTCATCAATATTTAGGGTCCATCTATGGACCATCCTCCTTCACTAGCCATTGACTCTGTACTTGGGGAACTCTGCTGTTACATCAGAGAATGTGACAGAGTTCCCCAGGATGGTAATTCAATATTTTGGTTATTGTGTGAATTTCCACCCACCGGTACAATGACCCATGAACATTTGAACACATTTATATGCCTTATATGTATGCTTAGATGAACCTCCTCCCATGTATCCCCCATCACTGACACCCCACACCAGTGATCCTCCCCTGCCACAGTTGTAACCCTTCTGTGATCCAAAACTTCTTCAAAAATGAAGCTAATAAAATAGCCAAATACAATTAATAAGAAAATGAAATAATAATGATAGTTTTAAAAATAGGAAATAAAATGTAGAAAATAAAAAATGAAAAAATTGGGATAATAAAAATAATGAAAAATATAAAATTTTTTTGACATTTTGCCTTTCAAAATTGTAAGATCTGTTTTCTGTATGTACAGTGACATTTTCTTCCACTTATTCCTCAAATTTCCTACTTTTTTCATTTTGTTTTCAAAGATGTTTTAGGTCACAACAAATCACATACAGAATATAGGGGCCTCCCATATATGCAACACCCTCTCCCTTTTTCCCCTTCCCCTATTAATAACATTTTTTATGTGGATGGTACATTTGTTACAACTGATGTACAAATATTGAAACATATCTACCAACCATGGTAAGTGGTTTACATTATGGTTTACATTTTGGACCATACACTTTTATAAATTTTGATGAAACTTAACATGGCCTATATCCATCATTGCAGGATCATGTAGAATACTTCCAATACCCTCAAAATGCTGCCTCTTCCATCTATTCTATTCCTTCCTCCCACTCCCCTCGGGATCCAGGGCAACCACCAGGGTTCACTCTTTGCAGGACCAGATTAATAACTACTTGCAAAAACACTAAGGGTTTGACACACTGGTCTGTCCTCCCCTATTAGGCACTGCCCATGCTCTAGAGAGACTCCTCCTCCTCTATTTGAGAACATAGTGTACCTCCCGGGATGGTAGTCCAACACCTTCCCGCTCATTATGTGGGTCTCCATCCCTTCATACAATACACTATGTCAAGGTGAACACTCACACACTCCCTGGAAACCTGTTCCAGGTGTACCCTGTCCTCAATGCCCCTCACATCCAATGGCTTGAACCAGAAACCCTATCTTGCCCTATTGCCAAAAGAACATTCCCAGCATTGTAGTTTCAACCATGTACCCACCAATCACCAGTGTTCACCTGCTCCCTCTCCCAACCATCCCCCCAGTTCCAGGGACAGTCCAAATCCCCTCCACACCCTGCCCTACTGACACACCTGCACTGTCTAACCCAACAGTATCACTGCACCACTGTCATGTCCCTCCACAGTATAACCTCACAATTCCACCTTATCATAGATTTTGCCCATATGGGCATTGGCTCACAGCCTTCTTTTCCCTTTCTGTTTCCCCTAATCCTATCTTCCAGACTCTAGCTCTCTGAGTCTGCTCAATTCGCTGATCATATCAGTGAGGTCATGAAATATTTGTCCTTCAGTGTCTGGTTTGCTTCACTCAACGTAAGGTCCTCAAGATTCATCCATGTTATCTCAGGTGTTAATATTGCATTCCTTCTTACAGCTAAGTAATATTCCATTGTATGCATATACCACAATTTTTTTATCCGTTCATCTGTTGAAGGGCATTTGGATTGGTTCCATCTTTGGGCAATAGTGAATAATGCCACTATGAACAATGGTGTGCATACATCTGTTCATGTCCTTGCTTTCAAATCTCCTGGGTATATACCCAGTATTGGAATTGCTGGATCATATGGCATTTCTATAGTTAGTTTTCTGAGCAAATGCCTAACTGTCCTCGACAGTGTCTCCACCGTTTTACATTCCCACCAGCAATGGATGTGGGTTCCCATTCCTTCACATCGTCTCCAACACTTTAGTCCTCTGTTTTTTAATAGCCACCAGTCTAATGGGTGTAAGATAATATCTCATTGTAGTTTTGATTTGCATTTCCCTAATAGCTGGTGATATTGAACATCTTTTCATGTGCTTTTAAGCCATTTGTATTTCTTCTTTTGAGAAATGTATATTCAAATCACTTGCCCATTTTTTAAATGGGTTGTTTGTTTTTTTTATTTTTTAGGTGTAGGATTTCTTTATATATGCAGGATATTAGGCCCCTATCAGGTATATGGTTACCAAATATTTTCTACCATTGTGTAGGCTGCCTTTTCACTTTCTTGACAAACTCCTTTGAGGTGCAAAAGTTTTGTTTGTTTTTTTTTTTAATTTTGAGGAGGACTCATTTATCTACTTTTTCTTTTGCTTCCCATGCTTTAAATTCAGGACGTGAGAGTCCTCCAACCATATTCTTCTTTTTAAAAATATTTTTGGCTATTTGGGTCTCTTTATATTTCCAATCAAATTTTTATAATTGGCTTTTCCATTTCTGCCAAAATGAAGTCTGTTGGGATTTTTATTGGGACTGTGTTGAATCTGTGTATCAGTTTGGTTAGAATTGACATATTAGTGATACCTAGTCTTCCAGTTCATGAATACAAAATTCCTTCCATTTATTTATGCTTGTTAGGTTTCTTTTAGGAATGTTTTGTAGTTTTCTGAATGCAAGTCTTTCATGTCCTCATTTAAGCTTAATCATGAATATTTCATTCTTTTAGTCGCTATTATAATTTGAACTCTTTTTCTGGTTTCCTTCTTATTGCTCATCATTACTGTGTAGAAATGCTATTAATTTTCATGAAATTATCTTGTATCCTGCTATTTTGCTGAACTACTCAATTAGATTTAGTAACTTTGTTGTGGATTTTTCAAGATTTTCTAGATACAAGATCATATCATCAGCAAATAGTGCAAGAATTACTTCTTCCTTTCCTGTATGGGTACCTTTTATTTTTTTTATCTAATGTAATTGCTCTAGCTAGAACTTCTAGCAAAATATTGAATAACAGGGGTGACAGTGGGCATACTTGCCTTGTTTTAGATCTCAGTGGTAAAGCTTTAAGTCTTTCACCATTGATTACAATGCTAGCTGTAAGTTTTTCATACTTACACTTTACCATATCCGGAAATCTTCTTTCTATTCTTATCTTTTGGAGTGGTTTTTATCAAGAAAGAATGCTATACTTTGTCGCAACACATTTTGTGTGGTTTTTTCTTCTTCAGTTTGTGAATGTGGTTTATTACACTATCTGATTTTCTTGTGGTGAATGACCCTTACATACCTGGAATAATACCCAGTTTTTTATAGTGTATAATTCTTTTATTGTGCTTTTGGATTCAGTTTGCAATTATTTTGTTGAGGATTTTCGCATCTATATTCATAAGAGATACTGGTCTGCAATTTTCTTTTTTCATAATATGTTTATCTGGTTTTAGTATTAGGGTAACGTGGATTTCATAGAATGAATTTGGTCATGTGTTTTCTATTCAATTTTTTGGAAGAGCTTGATCAAGGTTGGAATTAGATCGTCTTTGAATGATGGTAGAATTCAACTGAGACACCATCTGTTCCTTTACTTTTTCATTTTTGGAAGGTTTAAAAGATTATTTCAATCCCTTCACTTGTGTTTGATGTGTTGAGTTCTTTTATTTCTTCTAGGGTCAGTGTAGGTTGTTCGTGTGTTTCTAGGAAATTGTCCAACTCATTTACATTGTCTACGTTTTGGTGTACAGTAGTTAATAGCATCATCTTATGAATGCTATCATTTCTGTGGGGTCAGTGGTATTGTTCTTCTCATTTCTGATTTTATTTTTTTGTGTCTTCTCTCTTTTTTTCTTTGTCAGGTTAACTAAGGCTTTGTTGATTTTTTTGTTCTCAAAGAACCAATTGATGGTTTTTTTGTTTCCCTCTATTGTTTTCCTGTTCTTGATTTCATTGTTTGCTGTTATTTCTTTACTATTTCTTTCCTTTGGCATGATTTGGGAGTATTTTGCTGTTCTTTTTCTATTTATTTCTGTTGTACAATCAGATCTTCAATTTTAACTTTTTCTTCTTTTTTAAGGTAAACATTGATGGCTATAAATTTCCCTCGTAGCACTACCATTTCAGTGCCCTATAGGTATTGCTACGTCGTGTTTTCATTTTCATTTGTCTCAAGTTATTTACTGAATTCTCTTGCAACTTCTTCTTTAATGAACTGATTAATTAAAAGTGTTTTGTTTAATCGTCATACATTTTTTATTTTCACTTTTTCTTTCTATTATTGATTCCCAGCTTTATTGTGTGGTGGGCAGAGAATGTGTTTTGCATAATTTAATAATTTAAATTTGAGTCCTGTTTTGTGACTCAACATCCTGGAGAAGGCTCCATTAGTGCTTGAAAAGAATGTATAACTTGCTGTTTTTGGTTGTAATACTCTAAAAATATTGTTAGGTCTAGTTTATATATTATATTATTCAAGATCTCTGTTTCTTCTTTTTCCTCTGTCCAGATGTTCTACCCAATACTGAGAGTGGAGTATTAGGATCTCCAAATATTATTGTATAGAAACCTCTTTCTCATTCAGTTTTGCGACTGTGTGTCTCATGTATCTTTGGGCACCCATATCAATTGCATAAATATTTAATATAGTTAATTTTCTTGGTGAATTACAGCTTTTATTAATATATAATAATCATCTTCATCCCTTAAAACAATTTGGCATTTTTTAATTATTTTGTCCAATATTAATATTGCTACTCCAGTTCTTTTTGCGTTACTATTTGTGTGGAATATCTTTTATACCCTTTCTCCTTTAATCTTGCCATTCTTTACTTCAGAGATGATTCTTTTGTAGACAGCATATAGATGGCTCATATTTTTTATTCATTCTATCTGTTTATGTCTTTTGATGGGGGTGTTTAAGCCATTAATATTCAATGTTATTATTGTAAAGACATTAATTACTTCTTCTCCTTTCTCCATTGTTTTTACATTGCCTTATGTTATTATAGTTTGTTTACCCGTTAATTTAACCATCTTATTAACCTTCATTTCTACACTCTTTCCCAAATCTCTCATCTTATTTTTATTCCTTTCAGGATGCAGATTCCCTGAGAGACAGTGTGTACTCACTCTCTCTCAGATTCTTTACAGAGTTTTGTTGTGATCAGCTCAGTCTATTAAAGAATGTTGTCATTACTCCAAAAGGAAAAATCCCATACCCTCTTACACCCCCATATTATTGACCCATAGCATTGATATAGTACCTTCTTTTCCATGGCTGAGAAAACATCAAATTATTACTGTTAATTATAGGTCTATTCAGATTCATTCTGTTTTGTGTATGTTGTCCTTCTTGGATATTGATATCTTTCATAATGATTGGGATGTTTTTGGTCATTATTTCCTCAAATATTCTTTCTAACCCTTTTCCATTCTCTTTTCTTTCTGGGACACTGATAACACATATGTTTGAGTATTACATGTTGTGATTTTAAAACTTTTATTTATTTATATTTTAAAGATATTTAGATTATACAAATGTCACATAAAAAATATAGGGTATTCCCATATGGCCCACTCCCCACACCTCCAATATTTTCCCACATTAACAACATCCAACATTCACATCCAACAATATGTGAAAAATGAGGAAGAAAAAAGGACTGTGTATACATTGTATTAATTTTAATTTCCTGGCTTTCATATTGTACTATAGTCATGTCAGAAGTTACTATTAGTGGAACTGTGTAAAGATATATGGGAAATCTCTGTATACCATCTTTGCAAACTCCTGTGAATCTATAATTATTTTGAAATAAAAATCAAAAATAATAAAAACAAACAAAAAAATAAATGCTGTATCTAGTAAGGATTCATCATGCCTGGGTTCCTAGATTGGTATTTAGATAATGATATGGTACTTAATTTATCTTGTTTAATTGAAATTAGATTTATTTAGTCTTGGAAAAACAAAGTGAGGTTGACTTTAACCAGGCAAGTTCCTTACTAAATTCTATAGTATAATAATGCAATTCATGAGCTCATTTATGAAAAAGGAAAGCACTATAACTTAACAGTCATGGTGACATGGAGGGAAGACTGACAGCCTTACAATATCGTGTATTTAACTTTACACCATTTCCCTCTAATATATAAGTAGAAATGTCTCTTATGTTCATTTTACACACCTCTAATATGTGTGTTATTTTTTAGTTTGAAATATCATTTTTCTCACATGCTATGAAAAATCTTCCAACCTCTCCAAAAGGAATATGCTAGTGTTTAGACAAATATTGAATAACAATTTTTTGAGGAAACAGTGATCATGGAATCCAAATCACTGATTTTAAATGAACAATTGAAACCCAGAGAGAGTCACCATTGTCTTAAGTTCATCCACTGATAAAAATATTTTTAGAATATCAAAGTGACACATTCAAGTTGTAAGGTTCATGATATATTATAACTTTTGATGATTTCTTAAAAGAAACAAAAATATAAATATAAAATTATGTTATACCTTTAGAAATGTCTTATGTAAATGTGAGGACTTGAAGCTTTTGTTTCTTTAAGTGTGAGGGTAAATCTGCCTCTTAATTTAAGTCTAATAACTCTTAGTAATATTAATTTAGTTGTTGTTGTTATTGTCACTGAATAGTGTGTGAAAATATTTTAAGCATATCATGTACTATGAAAAGAAAACTACTTAGAAGATTATAGGAATATTAGAACCTAGAATGCTGTCTTTCATGTACAAATGGATGTTTCTACTAGGGACCCATATATCGTATGAGAATTTAAGCGGAGTCCACTGTTGGGAAAATGGAGAGATTGGGATGGAATGGATGTTGTGATCTGTCTAAATAGGTAAATCTAGAGCTTATTGCTTCCAATCAGTACTCAGGACTTTACTCCTAACTTTCTATTGTGGCTTGTGATAAAATGTTCAAGGATATTTTTGGAGATTTGAACTAGTTAACACTGACAAACAATTCATATTGTTGTCCAACCCACATGAAGCACTGAACAAACATTAGCATTAATCATGATAATAATTATTGCTGTTGCTGCCATCATTGTTCTTTGAATTTTCATGCAGTATATTGATTTCAATTCCACAATGGTGTTGTCTTCTTCACTGCTTTGCTCAAATATGGACAAAAACAATAATTTCAAAATTATGCACATCCCATTGTGACCTGATTCTACTAAATTCTCAAAACCCACCAAACTAACACTCCTAAAAGGAATTTAAAAATTGACCCTCTAAATAAAAGCACACCACATTTCCCAAATGCCCAGCCCAACGCAACCACGTGATCCCATAAAGGGCTGACACCCGCCCCCCCATCACATACACACACTTTCTTGCTCTGGCACACCAGCCAACACCACCTGAGTATCACTCTCAACAAACATATACTTGAGATGCTGGGCCCAAATAAGGGGTCAGAAGAGAGCATAGAATTTTCTTTATCTCCAGATTTATACTGAGTAAATTCTTACAATTAAGGGGAACATCAAAGGTCATCCTGTTATATTTGATCAATATTATTGAGAAGAAATTTTAAGTAAACATGTTATGAGAAAATCTGTGTAGGTGAATCCACATGGCAGATGACATTACTTAAGGCAAATTAATACCTTGCTGGCACTGCTGCTCTTTAATAGCCAGGAAAATTTGAAGTTTGATACTAAAGAAATCTTAAGCTCAAGCATAATAAATATCTTTCCATGAGGAAAAAAAGAAAAGTAAAGCAGAGATTTAAAGTTTGACTTCCTATAATTCTAAACAATATCAGAACTTTCATTGTTTTATTTTGCAGTATATCTCCATCACTCTGTTATAAACTTATATATTAATTATTTATTTTCACTCATTTATGAATTAAAAATAAGTTCTGGCTAAAATGCTAAGCATGGCAAATATAAAGATAGATACAAAGATCTCCACATCCAGATATTTACAGATGGGTGAGAGAGATAATCAGTTCATCATGATTCAGTGGAAAGTATTCTTACAGAGATATACTTGGCATGAAATGTGTTCAAGAAGAAGGGCATCTAATCCTACTGGGACTGGCAAGGTTAAAGAGGGAGGGCAGAGTGATATAAGCAGGAATCTAATTAAGAAAGTCTGTTCTCTTGGAAACAGGGAAGTAAAAATATCAATCATTTCCATTAGCACTCACACACCATCCCCGGCTAACTCCATCTGAGAAGTGGAAAATTGCAGTGGTGAAATACCAATGCGTAATTCATCGGCAGCCGCTTGTATTATAAGTGAATCTATTTCCTTCCTGGCTTCACCATTTAATAGTGATTTTAAATATGTTACCTAACTTTTCATTCCTGTGGTTCTTCCTCTACAATATGGTTACAATAACAGCATGTATGTTATAGAATTTTGGGAGTATAAATAAATTTAATACAAATCTCATTAAACATTACCAGATGTTGAGAGATTTGAAGGATTAACAAAAAATGATGAGGTTTTTTTTTTAATAATTGGTAAAATGTGTGAATTTATCCATAATGCGTGATATTTTCCCTGAAAGTACATTTAAATACATAAATATATAACTTGAATAAGGAGAAAGGTATTTTATTTATTGAACTATATGTGTGACAATAATTTAATATCAGATCTCTCATTAAAAAATAAACTATATACATGCATGTACATTTTATATGTGTGTATATATATGTACACACACACACACTCACAGAACATGATTTATATATAGAGAAAATTTTCCTTGGTCTATTTGATTGTGAAGCATACATCAGAAATGCTATTTGATTTTATATTTAAATTATTGTACAGATTTCATTAAAAGTCTCTGAGCATTCAAATCCTCATATAATTACTAAATATCTTTTCCGTTATAAGGAATGGGTTTGATTTCCAATGAAATCTCAGGCTGTATGTAGGATATTGGGTAGGTTTGTTTGGGTAGAGTAGATTGTAGGGTCCTTGTAAGCATATATTAAACTAATTTAATTTTCATTAACTGCTTCTCATGAGTTAAGCAGAGTTATAATTGCTTAATGTATAAATTAATTCCTCAGACCTCCTAGCCTCACTCTTAGGAAGACATTATGAATAATATCTGCATTTCAAATATAGAAGTTCCCTAATTTCACCCAGAGTGCAAGTAGTGGAGTCAAAGTTTCATCATAGATACCCACAACAGGGTCTGTGTTACCAAGTAAAATTCTTGTTTGCCCATGAGCACAGAAACAAATACTGTGACTCCAGGATTTTGAGAAGAGAAAGAGTTTTATTGCAAGGTCAACCAGGAAGGAAGCAGGAGGCAAGGACAAATCATTCTCCCTGACACATATTCAGGGGTGTTTTTAAATGATTTGAATGGGCAAGGAAAGGTTTCCAGCACATTCATAATGGCAGGAAGCATGCACAGGAGTTTTTCATGTTTGGTCACACATTGCGTATCAATGAAATGGTGTGAATAGGTTTTGTGTGATTAGTTTTCCTAGGACTGGCTATTAAAGGTTACGATTTGCTAGGAGTGCATATATGCTTAGCTGGGTTTTCATAGGGACTGGTCTGAATAGTTCCTACTTGTCGTAGGCCATTTATAGCTATGCCTCATTGCTTGAAGAAAGTTGCAAGGATTAAAAAAAAAAAAAAGAATAGCGGGAACTTGCAATACATCTCTCCTTTTCACGTGTGTTTTTGTCTGCCATGTTTTAGAGTCACAGTACAGTTACTATATCAACAAAAGTTTGAGATTAGCGTTTAGTATTCTGCTAAGAACATTTTAAAATATAGTATTAAAATATAAATACAAGAAGAATTAACAATTGGAAGGTTATTGTAAAGAACTTGGGTTGTATGCTGTCATTAAATATAATTCTGTGACATCAATTTTAACTACAAAATTACCAAGAAAGAGATTTAAAATTTTAGTTTGGGGCACACTGTTTGTTCACAAGTATTATTATTACCAGGGTTAATGATCATAAAATGAAAAGCCCTCTGTATTGAAGAAAATATCACTCAAAATGGAAACACATTTTTCTTACTTATTGAATTCTATTCAAACATTCCCTCAGAATAAAAATTGTAGGGCAAAAATATATTTAAATATAATATAAAAGTGTAGGAGAAAAACATATTTAGTAACTTTAATGAAAATGTATATTTACACGAGCTGTATATTTCCTCTAAAAATATATTAATTCTTTTAAATATTTGTATATGTGTAATAAGACCAATCTTTTGCAAATATAGCTAGGTAATATAAAACTGAAACACTGTCAATTCATTTCATTAGGCCAACAGTACTTTGATATACAACTTGATAACTTCATTGCAAAAATTGAAAAATATAAATGAATATCTTTATGATTTCAGACACAGATACCCTAATAAAAATAACTAAGGTAGAGTATTTCAAGTTGTTCATTAGTAATGTATGGTCCTGACAGCAAAGGAGGATGAATCTTTCTGGATATTTTTCCATGTAACTATTCCTTTTACATAAATAGATTTCTGGTGATGTCTTGAGAAAAACACAAAAAGTAAGTTAGTCTGCATCTATTATTTCTGAAAAGAGCATAGGATATGGATTTAATCACCCCAAAGTCAATTGAATATTGGGCATGATGATAGTGTTATTCTTATGTGAGTAGTTAGTTCATTCAGCATTTTTCATCCTTGATTTTGCAACACAGTTAAGTAATGTTCAAGAATAATGGATTGTAATCTCAGATTCAATATAAATATAAGTGAAGTTGAGCAGCTCTTAAATACAGGTTTTATGTTTACTGCTTGTGTTTGATGTCATATATTCTTCAGAGGTATTTCAATAACAAGAGAAGAAACATTGTCTCAAAAATGTTAAAAGTGCAAAAACTACATTGTTAACACATAGTCATTGAATACCTTTTAAAAGGGTCAGTTGAAGACATTTCTTATTTATTTATTTATTTGCCTCTGTGGATGCAAATTAGAAATAATTCCTAAAAGCTTTAAGTGTAAGAACATTGTCTTTATTAAATTTAAAAAATTATATATTAATTTCATATATTTACGTGTGAAAAAAGACACATGAAAATGAATTATTCAGCCCCTGGAGTGCTTAAGATAAGTGAATGGATATGTTTTAGATTTATCTGGCATATAACTTAAAAATGTATGTGTTTAACAATATAGTTTAAAGAAGGAATGGCCTTTGAGTCCCTCATATTCTAAGATCCTACTAGTTATTTAAAGGAAATGCAATGACTCTTCCAAATAAAACATATTTCATTTTAAATTATTAAAAAGTGAAAATAATCTCAAACTTTTTCATCAGCCCAAAAGATACTCTGCACTGATGAAGAAATAACTGCCAATTCCCTACCCTCACGCTGGCCCCTGGTAACCTGTATTTTAGTTTCTGGTTCTAAGAATTTGTCAGTGAGATCAGATAAGATTTTTGTACGCTGCATGGTTTGAGATGCCTGTTAGCAAATCCAGTTCATGTTACGTAGGCAGATGGAAATGCAGTGGGCATTCAGGTAGGGAGTCTAAAACAAGGGTAACAGTTTGGGAGTCTTTGGTAAGCAGCTGGTATTGAAAACCACAGAGGTGGATTGGATCACTAGGAAGTGAATATAGGCAGAAGAGAGAAGAGAGCAGAGGGCGTGTTCTGGGGCTTTCCACTGTGGAGAGATAGAAATTTCCAGCAAAGAAATCCAAGTGACAGAGACTCAGTGAAGTAAGTGTTTCAAGGGGGAGGGGAGAGGTCTGTATGAGGTGGGGAGCAGGAAAAGGGCTGTGGGGTGAGGCTGGAGAGGAGAGGACATGCCAGACTCTGTTGCTTCAGAGGGAGCTTAAACACAGGGTGCATGCTGTGAACCAGTACTCTGATGAGCCTTGGAGGGCAGTGTAAAATAAAAAAAAAAATTAAAAAGCGAAAATACATATTATTATATTGATGGGAAAAATAATCTTTTCACCAATATGGAGCAGTGTTTGTAACATCATTTGTGAAAATCACTTGAACAAGGTAAGGTACCATTTGTATTAAAATTGAAACCAAAGTGTGTTATTATATTTACATTCATAAATTTTTATTTGCATTTTCTTGTGCAATGACAAGAACAAAATTTTCATTTACTAAAAGCTTGACAATCTAGATATTCATGATTAAGTTATTTGTTGTTAAAGAAAGGAGAATAGACCATTAGAAGTAATTCAAATTCCAAATTCTTATGAACTGACAAAAGTCTCTTTATGGTTCTGATAACCATTTTGTAGGAAGGAGGGCATCAAAGTATCAGATGATTAAGGATATAATGAGAGACTTTTAATAATTAACTATCATATATTCCTCATACCTTACCTGATTTATATCTGCATTTTCAGGGTGATATATTTGCCACTGATTTACAATGACAGACTCCCTTATTTTTCAATGTTTTCATATTCATTTGGAAATTATATTTAGAGACAATGAAATTAATTAACTCTCAGGAATCCAGCTGCTTTGTGTATATGCTTTCCTGATTTTCTTATTGAACAATTTTTACTCTCTCCCTCTAATATTTTAAGACCAAAGGCATGCAGTTCACAAACACTGATAGTAAAGACAGTATAAGAAAAATTCCAAATAAATCCTGACTCAAGGATTGTTTTTTTATTTAATTGAATTGTTTTCCTTGAAAAAAATTCATCACTAGATTGTATAATTAGTTAATTTGCAAGCATTCAACTGAAAATGAAATGTTATATACACATGATGACATAGTTATTTAAAAATCACTAGTTTATGATTAAATTCTGATTATTTTAGAGTCCTTTAAACTGAATTTATAAAACCCAATATGGAAGAAAATTGTTACTTTATTGAAATACAATTCAGAACTCATGTATGTTTAGCAGATAGAATTTTCCTGAGTTTAAGTCGAATTAAAAAGTTCGTAAGGTTTTGAGCTACTTTCTGCTATTCAGTTATTTTGGAATTATCTCAATATTTATTAGAGAATTAGTAACCAATATATATGATAAGCTGGTATCCCTTAAAATAAAAATAAGCAATGTAATGCAGTATTTTTGGAACCAAAACGTCATACTTGCTAATGGGTCAATGTCAATTATGTTGACTTATATGCAATGTAGTAAAAAGTGCCTCATAATATATGGGCATGCTTCCAACTGAAAGAATGAAGTCACTAGACAGCGGCAACTAGTGACTCTGAATATATATTTCCAAGAAACATGCTAGTTGTCTTTATTGTTCAGTGAAATTTATATTTTGATGTTGTTATAGGTATGTTTTATATGAACCAAATTTTGAGAAAAATCTTGAGGAACGTATTGCCTGAGCATTAACCAAATTTTGAGGAAAACCTTCAGCAATGCAATGCTTAAACATTAACGAATTTAACACATCTAGTCACTTCATTGTTATTTCCACAAAAAGAATATGAGTCAACTGAGATTTTCCCCCTTTACCCACTTCAGATGAGGTTATTAACAATTTAGACTTGGCACATTTTGCTTCCCTTAACACAGAGCTCAACTGGATTAAGGAGAGATGAGGAAAAATTCCTCCAGGCAAATAATATCACTAATAGCAATTTTACTTGTTGGTTTGTTTCAATTGATTTTTAGTTTGTCATATCATCAGCAATCTTTTGAGGATGTAGAGTGAAATTACTGAATCTCATGCAGTAAGCATTTGGGTGGCTAATGGGCTTCTTCTGGTCTTCGGATGGTGCTATGTTTCAGCTATCAAATTACAAAAAAAAGAAAAAAGCAAACTTACCCATATTCATTTCTAAATAAAGAGCACTGAAACTTGATTTCTCTTTTAGTAAATGAGAAGTAATGAGGTAACATGCTGATGCAAAGAAACAAGGAAGCTGGAAACACTTTGATGTGATTATGGTGCTGGATTTTTAACTGCTATCAAAATATGCAAAATTAGCCCTAAAAATAAAACTTGCCTTTTAAAAAGAAGGAAAGTAATCACTTGAAGATACATTATAAAGGTAAAATAGCATATTTAAAACAACTGATAAATACCATAGAGGCATATAGAAGATTAGTTATAGCTGCTATGTCATTTACATAGCCTCTTGCAAATCAGGAATAAACAAAACCAGAGAATGTCTTTAAATATGTGAGTTGAATACATCTATATATAGAAATAAAAACAGAAACAAAAATGGAAATAGAATCAGAAATAAAATTAGAAATAGAAATAAATATAAATATAGATGTAGGTGTAGACAGAGACATAGACATAAAATCAGACAAAGACATAGACATGGACATAGACATAGAAATGGAAATAGACATAGATCTAGTAGGCAAATTATTTGAGTGATAGAGTATAAGATTCAGAGAGATGGAGAGATTATGGATATGAATGTTTTCTTTTTCAACAAATTTTACCTATTAACC